>OMLP01007270.1:33435-92968 GCA_900302685.1 Spondyliosoma cantharus | reverse complement strand
ACGGGTGACTCACGGGCTTCCAGTAAGAGGCCTGACTCAGCTACTGGAAGCCCCCTGACCCTGTCTGGAGACAATAAGTGGGTAACAATCTGCGCTTTTGACTTTCTGAAGAAAAGAGACCCTTAAGTTTTTTAGAATAATAAAAACAAAAAGATTGCAGCAAGAGTAAGGATGATAACAAACAGCTGCCACTGCTTTCACTTTTTCTAGGGTTAGAGTTGGAAGTGTGTGTAGAAACTCTCAAGATTGAATAATGCCCAATATCTGGATTATGTGTTTTAAAGACATGAATGTTTTACCAGAAAAAGATCCTCAGACACATTTTTACACTTTTGTCAGCTTAGTTGAAAGATTAGATTTAAAGAGGCTTCGACTTCTCAAAAACACAAGTACATGACTCACACACATTTGTGATGCATTGATGTACCCCTCATCGTCATCCTCCCTATTAAAAGAGCACATACACACTAGCACGCATTGATTCATGTGCACATTGTCTCATTCAGTCACTTATACTGATTCTGTGAAGCGATCCATCTTTCTGCTCTGAAAGGGTATCCTTTTCTCTCACAGCAACAGTGGCCATGTGACAGAAAACTTGTGAAGAGATGCTCCATTATGAGTCAGGTTGGCAGACAGCTGATCTGTGTTCGTATTCCAATTTTAATCGCATTTGAAATGCTCCCTTTGTGCTGTTTGTTCTTTGTATTTGGCTATTGGGTGAAACAAAAGGAAAATGCAGGTGTTTGATTACGCAATTGGTGACTAAAGCTTGAACGTCAGTCGTCGTCTGTGTGTGCTTTCTCCTGCTGTTAAGAAGAGATGAACACATGAAGAGGCATCAAACCAAGCGAGAGGAACCGTTGCCTATTAGATGTGAACAATCATCCCAAATCAGTCTCATCTACATCTGTCTATGTCATCTGTGTTGTCAGAATAAAATGTAATGTTACTTCAAACATGGATACCATCAAATTTACACAGGTCAGTTTTTTACAATACGTGTCATTACATTTACTGGCAGTCATGTATGGTGAAGGTGTTACAGCGATGGTTGTAAAGGAAGAGACCACACACTTGTGTTTTAACATTTGTTATTGTGAAACCATTGGCTATTTTTATGGAGATGTTGGGATATTTTCCATCCAAACTTGTGGCAACAAAATCAAACATTTTTGAACTTGTGCTGGATAGAACCAGGTAACCCAAAACATGATCTTTTCTTTAACCTAACAAGTGGGGTTTGTGCAGAGTTGTCTCAACATAAAATTAAAAAATGTGTGTATGTATGTATGTAATGTATAATAACACAACTGACATTTCAGAATTTCATGAAATGCATATGCCATATGCATATTGCATGCTTGTGATACCCCAATCGTTCCTGTTCATTTATGTGGAGAGCAGATCCAATTGGATCATTCTCATAGTGAGAAAAATTGTAACCCTGCAGCTTTGTTTGGTTAAGGCAGCAAAACTACTAGGTTAAATTAAAGCAAAATAAAGTAGAAATTGCCTTTTTTTGCTCCTCCCACAATTTCTGAGTGCTACACCACTGTCATAAACACAAATCCCAGGTCTGTAACAATATGTCAGACATAATGTAGGTGCTCGCTATAAACAAAACTTATTACATCATAACAATGTTATGTGTTGAAAACAAGTGATGGGGGGCAGAGTGGCTGAGACAGAGACACAATTCAACCTATCACAAGATACTGTACCATCAGCATGATTTTGAAGCTGTTATTATATGGCAAACAAAGTTACATAATCTTGCTTTAAGAAAAATATGACATTGCGTTTGCAACATAAGTTAACTATGTTACATCTCATAACTTACAGGCATAACTGAATACAAGTCAACATTTACTTTTGGTTTTACACGGAGCAAAAAAAAAGTCTTGTGTTTGCTTGACGTCCCAGCTTCAACCCCAACCTCCACCTGTGCTACCTGACATGCAAAATTTGACTCTGGAGAATGCACTGCACACGATTTCAAAGTGTACACCCAAGTTATTTGTACAAAGATTGAAGTGACCACCCCCTCACACCTAAAATCCTTTGTTGTTTGGTGTTTTTTGTACTTGTTTTTGGTTTGTCCTCACTCCTAGAAACCTACATTACACCAGACAAAGATCTTTTCTGTCATCTGCACTAAAATAGGAAACAAACCAGAATTAAATTGGTCGATCAGCTTTAGTGAGAACCAACTTCTCTGAGTGAAGTCAAAATGACACCAACTCTCGATCCTCCTCTTTTTCTTTTTTCCTCCAGTTTTGACCCCTCCGCCTCTTTATGTGGGAGTCCTGTGATGGTTGATGGTGATAGATAATAGTCGGACAGAGGGCCTGTTTCCTGGATGTGCCCTTGACTTCCATGTCACACACACAGATATCCTCTGAGGATGGAAGGTACATGCATATACACATTCACATTCATGACCCACTTTCACTCACACATTGGATGTTAAATATTACTCTCTTTGTATAAAATACCTTTACACTCCCCACACTGACCTACATCTGCTTTACATAAACGATGGGAGATAAAAACTTAACTTAAAAAAGATTTGATAGTCTGTGCATACTTTAAGTATACAGAGTCATATTGCAGTAGTACCTGCGAAAAGACGTCAAGCAGGTGAACCCTTTCACCCAACCCTCCTCAGACTAAATGTTCTGCCAAAAAACTATAAACTTGCTTCCAACAAATCATGAAAAACATATGAATCACTGCAAAGAGAATACCAAACTTAACCTCAGTCATACTCTAGTGGACTGGTGGCCAACGATTAAGCAACATGCTCTTGGAATGTGTTTTGTCACAATTTATGTGACTTATTTAACTTTTGTTATGTAGGAGTTAGACACTTACTTGGTTAAAGTTAATGTAGAACAAAGAAAAATGCTACTTTTTCATTCCATTCTAGGAATAAGATTGTGGATTTTGGGTCAGTAAAAACACAACTTGTTAATAACACTCTCTTTACACACCATTTGTTTGCCATTTGGACAATGAAAATACTGCCGTCACAGCCATGCACAGCACTTCTTTGGAAACTTGCACAATCTTGTTGTGTGGGTGAAATTTGGCCCCTGTATGGGCAGAATTCTGTGATGACAGAGAAAAAATCTTGTTGTTGTTTTTATTTTGTGTCTTTATATCATATCAATCTTTATTTCAGATTCTTAGTCCATATAAAAAAACATAAAATTATTGTTCACTTACAAAATAAAGGTCTGACTCCAGGCCACAGAGTTCACGCACCAGTTCACTTCACTCCTCTCACTCTGCCTCCTTCGCCCTCTTCCTTTAAATCATCCCTCCTCTCATGAACCAATTTACTGTCTAATTAAAGCTGAGGACCCATGAAAAGTAAATATTTAAAAGGAGTCAGTGAACACATATTCATGTAACCTTTTTTTTGAAGACACAGCGTAGGCATTTAGTTTCTATATCAGTATGAAGTGCCCACTCTCCTGTTTCCCAATCCTCCCAATAAAGCGTTAAACCCAATAGATGTCTGAGGTGGGAGCTGCCCACGCTCTTACTAAAAACAAAAGTAAAGATACATCTGGGAGCAAGCACAGTCTGTGAGTGTTTTGATTTACTTCTGTAATTTCACTGCAGCTCTGGTGGTTTTACTGTAAACCACTCCTACACTGTCTGCAGATGTGGCACTGGATGTAGTAGGAGGGAATGTATGTGTACTCCGTGTGTGTGTGTAATTTGGATGTGTGTGTGTGTAATTTGGATATGTGTGTGTGTGTGTGCGCGCGCGTGTGTGTGTGTGTGTTCAGCTACATGTCCAAACCAAATTGGATTCTTTTAAGGAATTCTGCTGGTGTTTTCAGAGCAAACTGACTTTGTCCTTAAAAAAGTTAATCAGTCACTCTTTTTTCTACAGGACAATTGAAAATGGAACAGAACTTGTTTACCCCTTTCACTTCTTCACAATGACTTAAATTCTGCTCTCATTAGTTCTGTAAACAACATAATCAGAGGGCATCCTGCAGACGTTCAATGACTGACCAATGCTGGAAATGTCAGTGTTCAACAAGACCTAATGCAAGAAACATAAAGATGTGTTTGTAAGTAATGACGGTGTTTTCTCTGTAATTGTTTTGTAGCAGTAGTGGCAGGGGGTAATTTTAGTTTTTTGTTCTGCGTACATCTCTGTTGGTTTGAGTGCTAGAAGTAATCTATATTTTTATATTAGTATGGATCACACGACTATGATGTGAATGGTGTTCCTCTTGGGATGCAGCCCATCAATGATTTTCAGCATCTTTCAGGTCATTGTTTTAGTTTACGCAACCTCTCCCATCATTTCTGTTTCTGGATGCAGCTGTTTTCTGTATAAAATCTCTAAAAACCCAACCAAAACAGAGTGCCAAACAGCAGACAAAGTTAGCGACTAGTTGGTGAACATGATGGCATTTAAAAAAAAAGATATTTCTCTTAGGAGTGGGTGGAGACCAAAAACAGAGCTAGAATGAATGAATATTGAACTCAACACATGACACATGTATCCTCTCTAGATGCTAACAAATTCACAATATGAACCAAAGAGTTGATTATATATACGTGTGTTGGCACCAAACAGTAAAAAAATAAGCTGATGTGGATTTAATGTATTAGTAGGTATTATATAGTAGTAATATTATTGCTCGCCTCCTGTCCACATTATGACCCATATTTACCTTTGTTGTTTCTGTTAAAGGCTAGATAGGTTCAGGCGCTCGAAGAACTTGGTTAGGTTTTGTGGAAAAAATGGTTTGGATTCCTTTGTTGCCATAACAATTTTTAGAGGACGCCGCCTTAGAATTAAGGGCCTGTCTCTGGTACAGTACAACGGCTGTTTTGGGAGTCATTGGCAATGGACCTATTCAGTCATTTAGGTATGAGGATGTGTTGGAACAGCTAAGTGAAGGTCAGTGAAGCAACTTGTGCCAAGATTTTGGTCACTGTTTAATGAGAAAAATGGAAACTTCCTTCCTAGTTATGGCCACAATTTAAAATACAAACAATGTCTACAATACTGAGGGTCCATCATTAAATGTGTCATTGCCTTGCCAACCAAAGCACATTGACTTCATGTATAATAATACAATAATAATGGTTTGGTGTACTGTACCATGGCCATGTAGAATATTTTTGGTTTATGTATTGTTCATGATAATTTATAAACCAGACCACACTTCAAACATAGTTATGGTCATTTAAACAACTTCTCTAAATCAGTGCTCATGATGTCATAAACCGTCTGTAAACATTACCACTGTACAATTTGAACATTTGTTAGTGTTGCTTTTTTTTCTAGAAACTCATGACTTCTTGTGGATCATTTCACATAATAGATTCAACAGAGAACACTGTGGCATTCTTTGCATACACCTTGTGTTTTGATCTGTCACAGACAAGCACATTTTTCAGCTGTCTTTCATTATTTTGATGTGTGGTAAACCAAAGGCTATTTTCCACAATACATATTGTGAATTTAAGTTATAAGAAATGAACAAAGAAACAAAATAGTTTTCCACTTGTGTTTTCAAAAAACCCATCAGGTCCTTGCAGTGTACTTTTCCTTAAACACATCCATCAGTGTGACCTAGAATCCTTATGTTTGAACAAAGAGTAAAGCAGTTGGTCACATTCCTTTCATTCCTCTACATAATAAGATGGGTATAACATCTATATTCATCCCACTGACTGAAGGTAAACAGTCAATAACAAACGAGAGGAATGCAAAGGAATCTGAAGGCATCCTGGACTTTCTATTCATACTGTCAAGGATCAGTGGAAAACAACCTTGTTTTTACCCAGGAGCTGTATTGTTCCTCCACATGTGTTGTTGTGCAGCTGGTGAAGTCAGCACCCAGTTAAGCGGCGAGCAGCTGAGAGTGTTTGTGCTGGCCTTTAGGTGCAGGTGCACAATCGAACCCAAGGGAAGGAAATGGAGGGGAGGGGTTTGAATGTGGCACAAACAGGAAACAAGCTTTGTGTTCCCTTCTGCTCAGTGGTGCACACGAAAGGTTTATTCCAAATCTTGTCCTTGCACAGGCTTATCTAACACAATATGCTTTGCCAGGAGCTTACATAACAGGCGCTGTTGAAGGACTAAATTCACATCTATCATTGTGAAATCTTTTTTCAGTGTCATTGATCACATTTTTATCTTCACACAGACCACTGTTTAAATACAGATCTGAGTCAGTTTTTAATGGGAGGTCTTGGCAGAGTGCCACTGGATGTTCAGGAAATGCCTCTGATGGCAAAACAATGTTCACTAGCATGCTAAGAAAGTATTTGTTTCTGGTAAACTATGAGAATATTTTTCTTAATATTGGTGAAGGACCAGACAATTATTTTTTATTTGTCTTAGCCAGAACACTTTTGGACCCAAAACAAGCAAATACTGAGCCTGAGGCAGTAAAACTGTTAGCAGCACATTGCCAGCAGAAATACGTAAAGGCCAGCCAATGTAAACCACTGGATAACAGTAGATCTAAAGGCCAACAAGGTAACAAAATTGAAAATTTCCAGAGCCCTCTCGAAAACCTTTCCAACAAAGAGCAAGAAGTCATAACAAATCTCACAGCTAGAAAGCCACCACTCTTTTGTTCAAAACTTCCATTAAAAAAATGACCAAAATTAATCACTGCCCTCTGTACAGACAGTTTATTTATTTTCCAGCACAAACTGAATTCAGTGTCATGGCCAATATATAGTCTGTAATGAAATGTTTAGTGATTCATGAAAAGAGGATCTAAAAAGTTTAGAATATGTCATGCATCAAACCTTACATTAGTATTTGGCCAGATTCTAGCAGTATGTAGGTCTGTAAGTACAGGCAGCAGGGTGTGTTTTCCTTGTGTGTATGTGTCTGGGAACAGATCCTACCACAGTACAGGAAAGACATTAGGAACAACATGCTGAGTGCTGGGGGAGAGGGAGGGTGACAGACCATGGGAGGGGGGCTGGGGTCTTTCAGGGAAACGAGGAAACGAAAGGAGAACACCCTCGACTTTTCATTCTCACAACAAAACCCCTCCCTCTGCCCCTTCCTCACTCTTCTCCTCCTCCCCCAACAAGTGTGAAGTGTCCCTCCTCAACAATAAGTGCACTGCAGCGTGGCACAACAACAAATAGTGCGTCACTAACGAGTCACGGCAAACATTCCTGCCTGTCTGCATTTTCATGTTGTCCACTTACTCCAGACCTCTCACACCAGACTTGAGATTGTGTTTTGGGACAGACAGTTTGTCAGCGGAGGGCTAGTCTCTGTGTTTTGATCCAATTTTTTCTCCCAACAGTTTGGAAACTTTTGCTATCATAGGATCCCTTAAAGTTTGCCTCAGTTTGGCCTCCACTGAAGTAACTGATACTAGAGGAATTTTGAGACAGTTTGTGGGTTAAGCAATAGTGCACTTAGTCTCTAACAAATGTTTTTAAAGTAACTGTTTTATAATAGTTATATATCATCCATAACTTGGAGCTCTGAGATGTCAAGTTTTCAAGAACTAAAGAACAAAAAACAATTCAAGCCAGACTGCCAATTGTTTCTGGCTTTATGCAACTTGATTTATTAGTGTTTCGTAAGATTGAAGATGGCCTCAGTTTTCAGATGAGTGCGTAATTCTTCCGTTGGATATAAAGATTTTCATATGACTGTCGGCAATAAGGGACATCCGGTTTTCATTTAACAACAACGATTTGTGATCTGAATCTGGGCCACAAACAGCTCGTCTGTAAACACCGGCACCAAAAGGAAGAGAAGAGTTTGTGTGAAGTGCCACTTCAGTTCCTCTTATGTGAGTGATTCATTCCAAATAAGAGAGGGAGATAGAAAGAGAGCAGGCACAACATATTATAGTACAAAACAGTAGTTTCCATTAGGTGTTTTAGAGGTGAAGTGAACTTGTATTACGTAAGAGCAGTATGTTTTATTGCTGGCTATTACAGTCCCTGACATTTAATACAGCAAAATTTTCCTCTAACTGACACATGTTGATATCAAGCGCTCAAAGTATGAGCAAAGGAGGAAGTCAGGTGAAGTTGCTATAGAGTAACAAAGTCTGCAGAGGGAGAAAGTCACCGTTGATGTATGGGTCAATACAATTTAAGACTTACAGGAGACTGCTGTTCATGTCTTGTTTCCAATCGACAGTCAACATTATTTAAAACCATGGTTCCCTAACCTTAAAGGTTGTGTGTTGGATTTAGTGGCATGTAGCAGTGAGGTTGCAAATGGCAACCAATTGAACACCCGTTACTTACCTTCCCCTTCCAAGTGTGTTGGAGAACCTACGTTGGCTGCTCTCTCTAGTTTTTAGTTTGTCCTTTCTGGGCTTCTGTAGAAACATGGTGGTGCAACATGGCAGATACCATAGAAGTGGACCAGCTCCCTCTGTACATATAAAAGATCCTTAGTTTGAGGTGATTATACACTAATGAAAATATATATTCCAGGTCTGCCAATAGATCCCCTTTATCCGTTCTTCCGTTATCAGTTTTCAATATTGTGACCATCATGAAGGTCCCTAACCCTTTAATAAAGTGGTCATTCTAAAATGACCACTTTGTAAGTTGTTTTTTTTTTTGTTCACATCATAAAAAATAATCATTATTTTATGGTGATTTGTAACCTATTTGGAAAGGAAATAATGACGTTCAGCTAAGGAGGGGCAGATTAAAGAGAACGTTTCTACAGTAAGTGTCTTTCTAGAGGTCATGGCCAACGACTGCCTTAGAACTGAATCAAATGACTTTCTGTGCCGATCCCACTGCGGATCAACTCTACAGTCAGCTTTTTCTCAGAAGAAAGTTGGTCAGCCAAACTAGAGCTAAAAGCTAGTATTTGGAAACTTTGAGCGTCTTTATGGGAACAAATTACTGAATACAGCAATGTTCCATAATCTTTCTGTGATGAAAGAAAGTCTTCACACAATTGTGTACAAGACATGCAACACACATCTGAGTTTGTCTTGCCAAATTTAGACTGCGTTCACAAACAAGCAGTGACACTATAATAGGACACTGGCTTCACAGCAACATCTGTAATCACACCACCGCGTGATGTGCAGGAGCTTTCAGTAAACTGTGAGAGAAGTAATGAGAAGGAGGAAGAGTCTGGCTGAGGATCTGAGGAGGATCTTGCTCTATGAAGCTCTTTGGGGCTGCATGTTTGTATGAAACATACAACACAAATAGAATTAAGTTGAGTTTGCTGACAGAATCCTTTGCATAAGTTCATGTGGTGAAAGCCTTTTTGTATCAGAGTAAAACTCAATTATAAGCCCCCAAAAATGTGTCCGTTTGGAAGACAACAATAGCTGATTCATATGTAACTCACTTAATGACCAGGTTACAGTTTGACCCTTTGACCCCAGTTTTGTCTATGACTCTCAATCGTGGCCTCCTAATTAGTTCAACTTTACAATTGGCTCTTTCATATATCCCTGCGACTGCCCGTCTAGTCCAGACTCACTGTTGTTTTTTAAAAAGACAAGACAGTGAGGAGTTGTTGTACTGGTTGCGCTTGTTTAGTCGGGGGCGAAGGAATCTCTGCAGTCCAGGTTTAAAAACTAAATGGGGGTGGAGCTGGACTTAATGCATAGCCAAGATCCACGCGGATCTAGTTATAAGTCTGAAAGGACATAAGCAAGAACTGCTCTGGATATAAAGAACTGTTATTGTTTTTTTATTGCATGTCAACAATTTGTTGTATTTATTTACTTAAATTTAGTCAACTTTCTTGTTTCCATGTTTGCATGCTGGTCATTCATTTTGGTGATAAATTGGTGCTGAAATAAAGGTCTTTTTTGATTTCATGTTTCATTTAAATTCAGCCAATATTACGTAATTCTACATTGTATGTTTGCCTGGCACAGAGTGTGTCCTTTCAGATTCCTTCTCAGCACATTAAATATGATGCTCATGTTTTTAGTAGCATGCTGTTTTTGTTTTGTTATTCCTGGAATAAAAACATGGCCCATCACTCTGACAGAAATAACTTTTGGCGAGTGAGTCGTAAACTGAGAAGTTGTATCACTGTAGATAATCAAGTTAGACATTGCATGGGAAAAGATCACAGGGAGAGAGACCAGATATTAGCTTTGGGTACAGCACATGATAGGAAAATCCTGTTTTCCAATGCACAAGCAATTCCTGTCTGTTTCAAAGGCCCACCGGCAGTAACACATGTTTTAAATGTTCAAAAACAGACCGCAAAGTTGTGACAGCACGTAACAAAGTTAAACTACTGCGTCCTGAGCGTGTCATCGATCACATGTATGAATGGTGCTTTGTACAGTTAATGCATGCATGCAAGTCCAGCTGAGTGAGTGACATGATGACCCGTATCTATCATTTCATAGTGCATGTCGTTATGACTAAGACAGAAGCAGTGACTCAGATCATGTTTTGCTTAGAAGCTTTTAACAATGTTAAATCACCCGATAAGCTGCAGGGTCGAGAGGTTTGGCAGTGAGTCAGGCCACCAGCTGCCAGCGGCCATTGTGTTTGGGGACTGACCTTTGTCACAGAGATGGAGAGGAAGAGTAAGAGAGGAGAGCAAAACAAAGCGTGATATTGTATTGGGGGCAGTGTGAGAGAGAGTAACATGTCATGTGTGACTTGTAAGGGATTCATGTGATACCTGCATGTGTAGTCTTGTATGTTTCTGTGTTTCAAAGTTTTTCTGCATGCTTGTAAGCTTCTTTATTCAGACAAAAACTAAGATGTGATTTCCTGATGTACTTGTTTTGCAAGGGTTTTGGAACAGAATCACCACTTGAGTGTTTGTAGAGCTGAACATAGAACATGCAAAAAGTACAGACTGACGAGCAAGACCTCCTGACTTGTGAACAGGATTCTTCCATTCCTTTAGCTTTCTTTCCATTTTGAAGAAGAAAAAAAAACACATTGCAAGATTACCACAGGTCGTTTCCTTTGATCCCTTCCCATCCTTCCTTCACTGCAGTTTCCCTTCCCGTCCCTCCTCATCGTAAGTGCTGATCTTGCAAATGTTGCCCATCTTTGTTTTCTCAGAGCAATCTGTGATTTATAGGTTTGGGAAGGAGGGGAGGAAAATGAAAGTAAGCATAAGAGTTGGAAGTTAGTCCAATGGATTTTGAAAAAAGACATGTTCCAGACATCAAGAAAACATAATAAAGAGACATTTGGACATGACAAGCCAGAAAAGCACATGTAACATTAAATATGGCTTTATTCCACTAACTAGGAAACTTCAATTGAACTGAGCTGTCTTTAATGTTGGTGGTTCCACCTGTGCTTTTACCGCAATGAAAAGTTTGTTGTCTTTTGTCTAGTTTCTCCTTCTACTATGCAATCTCTTGGTAGTTAGCTAGCTATATGGCTCCAGGGGTGGTAATGTTAGCTTGTTGGTCTGTTTGTCTCCCCCATGGTGAGTTGACATAAATGTAGCAATCACTTATTATTTTGAAGCATCATCAGATAAAAATAAATAAATAAATAACTTAATTTAATTACCAAACTAGAGAACTACAGACATTCCAATCAGTTTCAGCTGTAGTTTGGGTTTCACGCTAATAAGCAAATATTAGCATGCAAATACACTAGTCAACATGGTAAGCAACATGGTTCGTTCCATCTGAACATAGTTCTCTGGTATAGGGTAGTGCATTGTTAATCGAATGGTATTGTGAACAATAGTTAACAACATGTGACTTGGCACTACAACTTGTTGTACTGGAACCCAGAACAACGTCATTCCCAGCTCCGACTTCCAACTTCTTACGTAAATGGAACGCACCAATATACTGTTGTATATACAAAAGCCTGTACGCACCGTCATGGTGAGTGTGTTAGTGTGCCAACATTAACAATCAGCTCACAGCACTACTGTGCCATGTACAGCTTCACAGAGCTGCTAGCTTGGCTGAAGAGTCTTGTGTGAGAGCCTGCAACACCTGCGAAAAGACAAGATTAGATCCAAAACAAGTTAGCTTAGTTAACGGTACTGTAGCTTTAGCATTTCTGTCCTGTTTGTACTTTTCTTTTCTTTGATAAATGATTTAAATTGAACTCCTCATCGAAGGTTACATTTTCCTCTCATCTTGTGATTATCACCTCTTCGTGTGTCTTATTTTGTCGCCTCTTCTCTTTCAACAAGTGAGCTAAATACAGCAGCTATGACTCAAACTGACTCACACCTTAATCACTTTCCTGCGCATGTAGGCACACACACACGCTACCACACACACACACACACACACACACACACACACACACACACACACACACAAAGACTCCCCAAGGTGTCCCCAAGCAAAGTTAGCAGCTGTTCCCAGCATCACATTGCATGTTAGCAGAGAAATATCAAATATCTGAAAAGTTCCCCGAAACGTTTGAAGAGGTGCCTCTGGAGATGGGACACACACACACACACACACACACACACACACACACACACACACACACACACACACACACACACTGTGTGTGAGAAAGAGAGAGAGAGAGAGAGAGAGAGAGAGAGACTGTGAATAGTCTGGTGTGTCTTACTACTAATGCAACTTGTGTATGCCAGGGATGGAGAGAGTACACCTAATGAATGGCTGAAAGCTCTGGCCTCCCTCTCACTCTCACAAACATGCACTCCCCCAACTCGACAGGATCAAATGTCCCGAGCTGCTCTTTGGTTGAGTTTTGTTAAAAAATGTCATGATATTTAAGCTAAATGCTAAAAATGACAAAGAAAAACTGCAGCTTGTTAATTATCTGTGTCCTTTATGGTTTAATGTCAGTGTATGGACTATCTACTGATCTCCACCCTCTTAAGCTTTGTTTATACGGCCTCCGCAGACAGCATGCGAGCTACTACGTTGTTAATGCTCAGTATGCTGCAGTAAATCTCTGAAACACTAGAAGGCAAACAGACGAAAAGGGAAGACTACAAGCGTTTACCAGAAGAATAAGGCTACGTGCACTACACATCAGCTCCTCAATGCTAAGAATCTGCTGATCAATTTATGACTATTAAAAAGACTAAAGCCACACGAGTGACATGTTAGATACAGAATCTGCTTCGCTTTTTCTCTTTGACAAGCTCTCTTAAAACTTCTCTCTGTCTGAGACTCTGGCCTTTCTCCACAGCCCCTTTCTGTCTCTGTTCTTACGCAACCAGCTCATAAATAGAAAATGGATGTGTCACTCAATTACTGTATTTATACTGGTAATGGACTAAAGGCTCAGGCCAAGGTTTATACCAGTGCCCACACAGTGTTTTAAGCCTTCTTCCATTAACTTTATTTTTGCTCCAGTATCAAAACACGGTGACTCATTGATTTCAACTGCACAGGTGGATAATGTGCTCGGCTTTTTCTTCTATTTTTATTGTTTTTTTAGCAGCTTGGAAATCAATAGATTTGTTTCAAACTGGACCTGACATGTGTGCAGGCATGAACGAATGCGCCAACACATGGACGGAAGGATGGGGAAAGCTTGTCATCCGTTATTTTTCAAAGAGGAAAGCAGGTTTGTCTTTCTTTTCTCTATTCTTTACATGTTCAGTTGAACTAATCAGGAAAGTGTTGGTGACAGGGTTTAAAGCAGGGGCCTTTTAGGTTTGCGCGTCCAGCTGTATGCTGTGTTTTTTGTTGTTTTAGCTGCTGATGGAGCTAAATTGTTCCCAATCGGCCATCTCTTCCTGGTCTATGCTGTTTGCCTTATCCCAATCCAGGTGGTTCCTGTTCTCTACCTTGTATTATACATAAGTTTCACTGCTCTGGTTCTGCTGTCCGAGAGCTACCAACAATTTGAAGGGCTGGTATGTATGTTGAATCATTGTTTTTAGTATTAAGAAGATGAAGTGTTTGTAAGTGTTTTGTAGAGGAAGAAGTTCAAATGAACTCCAATCAGTTTTTTTCAGGAAGATAAGCATATTACACCTTTTTTAAAGTGCTTTTAAACATTAAAAATACATTACGTATGGGATGTATTTTAGATATGTTACATAATTAAAAGAACTCGCCAGTGACATGCAGTTTTGCACAGGGATCAGTGGTCTCCTGAAGGAGAGTCCTGTGCTTGCTGTTGTAGTCACCAAACTTATCATCTTTGTGTGGACTTTGTTGCTCTTATTCTGTCACCTGATTTCCTCCTTTGCTCCCATCATGATGAATACAGCCACTCGCCACCTAAAATATACGTCAGTATGGGTTGTATTATGCTGCTTGCAAAGACAAGAGATATACTGCCCCTTAATTAGTTAAGAAAGGCTGGTGCTTCTGTAGTTTTGGGCATCACAAGTTACTGTAACATTTTAACTATCAACCTGTCAAATTCTGTGATTGTAGCAACACTGTTAGCCACAGCTTAACAACATTGTACAAGAGGGCAAGCAGCATGACTAATCAAGCAAGCAGATGGTTATAAATAAATCTCTAGTGTGACAGATATATCTATAAACTGCAGATGGGAAACTGAAAACAAACTGGATTTAAAATAGGCTTCATTTCTCTCTACTGTATTTTAAAACTGTTTGCATGCACAGCTAGCATAATTTAGAGTAATTCAATAAGAAAGTAATTGTGAAATATCTATAATAGGGTAAAACTTTGATGTTTGCTTTTGCTTCCAAGTAGGTATCAGTAAACCGGTTAAATTGTAATAATGTATCAGATCCCTTGGGTGGAAGCATTACAGGTAAAGGTATTAGATATAAATGCACTTACTTTATATTATAAAATTGTGCTTAGCTGAGTGATTAAATTTAAAACCTTTGACAAAAAGGAGAATTTCCCTTTAAATATTATGTTTTGAAACAAGAGAAGTCTTCATCAGTTACTGTAGTTCCCAAAATAGCAGTTAATGCTAATAAAATATCTGCTGGAGTTTAAAGGGTTGTTTAACAGTACCCACTTTACCCACAACCTTGTATGTATATGTAATTACTTTGTTTTTATTAGAAGAGAAGAAGATAATTTGCATTTAGCTTCAGAAATTTCCCTGCAAATGCACAGACATGATTAATTCCTTGCACGTGAACTCAATATAAACATTATTTTTAGCTTGAGAGTAAAAAAAATACACAAAAAATAGTTTTGCAGCCTAAATGACAAGACGGTAATCCTCTCAGCGTGGGATCCAGTCTCATTAAAACACACCGCCCCTCTCTTCATGAGAAGACCCCATCACCGGCTGAACTGTGACCCATTTTGGGTGTGACCCCTCCGCTTAAGAAACCAGGCTGCAGAGTCTATTATTCAACATCCTGGGAACTAAACCTAAACCCAGCACTCGTCTCATGTGCAAGCCAAGCAGAGTTTGAATCAGCAGCTGAATAAAAGCCCTTATGTGTTCTTTCAGCAGCTTAATGGAGCAAACTCTCTCAAGCTGCAGCACAGCACCGCATTTCAGTGTGTGTGTGTGTGTGTGTGTGTGTGTGTAGGTTGGAGGGTGGGACGGGTTCAGGATACAGCGTGTCCCGCAGTTTGAACAATCACACCCAAACTTCCACTTTACCTCAATCAGCCACAGGACATTTCCCTCCTCTAACCTCTTGCTCCTTTCACTTCCCCTCTCTCTCTTCTGTTTTAGCCATTTTGCACACTCTGTACCTTTCCATTCTTTCCATTAATGTTTTCTTTGGCGGCGGCTTTGCTGGCAAAACGATTCTCTTTTTATAACAATTTAAAATCCCTTTTGTACTTTGACTCAAGCAACTGAATTTATCTTCTTGCGTATCGAATTTGAAAATGTCAGGGCGAAGGGATGTGTCAGATTGGTAGGGAATATAAAGACTCACTTCAGTCACCTAGTTCAGCATAGCAAAATACTATTGTGGTGCGTTCCATTTACCTTGGAGGTTGGGCCTGGGAATGACGTTATACCTGAGTCGACTGCGGTCCAGTTCAACAAGTTGAAATACCAGTTCTAGCCAGGATTGTTATCTGCTGTTTACCATACCAGTTGATTAACAATGCATTACAATTTATTAGGTGCATACAAACACCAAAGCAACATGTCCACAGATAGAAGTTGGATAAAACTATTTTTAAGACTGATTTATTCAAACACAACCAATAAAGAAGCGCTAATAAACAGTATGTTCTTCAGCTTTTAAAGCTGTTCGTTCTGTTGTTATAGAGAGACACATGATTATTTGCTTTTCCCTCAAAAGAATGATCTGTGATAAACCTTTTTATCATAACAAAATACATTTATCATTTTGGCATCAATAAATTGTAAAGCGGTTGGTTTGAAGTTATACTGCTACAGCCAGGATGCCACATTGACTCTTTGACCTATTGATTGTAAGTAACAATTTCTCCAAGTCAACCAAAAAACACACGCAAACCCTATAGGTACATTGATATTCATCATGATAAATGTATAATAGAAATTGGTCAAATGTCAGTGCTGCTCATTTTGATGTATATGTGTGAGAGCAGCTCACCACAACACAAGCCATGGGTTGAGGTAAGGATGGTTTCAGTTCAGGCTGACTTCCTTTTTCAAATTAGTCTTGAAGGTGGGACAGTCTCAGTTTCCTCATGAACAAAGACACACAAACAATCTGCTGTTGCCTCTGCACATTTTATCACTCCCTCTCTGCCTTTCTGCCTCTGTATGTGTAATGACACCGCCCCCTGGTGCTCATTTTCGGTTCTAAGCACCACAGCATCCAATGGGAGGGTCAGAGGGTGGAGCTCCACCTCACTGTGCTCAGCTCTCAGGTACATTTTTTTAAAAAGCTGCAAGCCAAAGCTAGCAAAGCGGGTAGAGACTGTTAGGGGTGGTGGTAGTGGTGACATGCAGAGCCACTAATGAGAATGGACGGCACAATCAAGCAGCCAGATGTTGCTCTTAACTAAAGGCGGGTTAGATTTGAAGGGCCTAACTAACAATGGGTAGTTTTGTGGCTGATCTGTTTCTGCTCCTGCTGGTTTCCACTGGACAAGTTTATGGAGGTAAGACTCTGCAGAGGAGGGAGAAGCACCCTTCCTCCTAACTGTGAGATGCAAAAGTTTAACCTAAGAAGAATTGTCCTTCAACATTATAGCTCATTGATTTGTGGCATTGCTATTATGGAACTAGGAATGCTGTAAAAAGCTTTCCCTTAGAGAAACATTCAAAAGTGTTTTATGGTCTTTTGACACATACAACCTGTGGTTGTTGTCCTAAATCCCATCACCTTTTAATGAATTAAAACAGGAGATAGTAGTGGTGTTGTAAATGCAATGCTGTTTTTTGTACTACATTTGATTATCTATGACAGTTGGTAGCTTAATGTTTAATCCAGTCTAATATTGTCTGTAGACATATGGCAATATGCTGCTGGATAATGGATTACATTTTGGCTGGATGCTTGTATTTACTTATGTTAATGCCGTGGGAAAATGGATACCTGATCTGTCAAACTGCTCACCAAACGCCCCCCTACAGTTTGGTTTATAAGTACACACTAGACTTCAGTTAATTCTTCGCTTATTGACATTAAAGCTGCCTCAGAGCTGTAATCTTAATCATTTCCATTTGAATGTTATCTAACACTGGTTGCTGCATGTTTTTAACATTTCAGGTATAATGACAACAATTATATATGTCTCTGTCCTCGTCCCTGCACATGACAGTGAATTAAAGACCTGCATTCACGTTCGAGGTGTGTCTGTAGGAAGATTACTAATAATCCAATGTTCACTGGTATCATAGAGGCAGATTAGAGATAGATGGACAGACATGGGTTATACTGACAGCGGGCTTATAGGCTTTATACAGAGCGGCATGCTGGGCCGGCCTGCTGACTGAGTACTTCTCACTGGGACCAGTCTTATAACACACATTAATAGCCTTGATAATAAACTATGTTTTTTTGCAGGCATTGCATTTCCTAGCCAAAGCTGCAAACGGATTTAAAGGCAATAAATTGCTGAACTGTTCGGACGAATGAGACCAGTGCAGGATAAAAATATAGAGTACAGACAAACATAAGCAAAAGATGATGACTTTTTTTTGTATTCAGTTTCTAAAGCAACAAAAAATTTACCAAAAAGACATAACCTAACGTTAGCCACAATAGCTGTCTCAAAAATAGTCAACTCTAACTGTTTTAGCAATGTTGTCCAACATGACAGATGCATTAACCACCTGCAAGAAAAAACAGTGTTCAAAGACTAAACACTATGTTAATGTTAAATGGTAATGGTGTTTGATAGGTAAAAGTCTGGCTTGTGTTGCTGACAAATTGTTTTCTGTGATATGGACACATAAATTAATGGCTGTTCTGTAATTATACTGGATGATTTCTGACTAATTCATTCATTAAATGTCTTTGCTTCAGTTTTTCTCCCAGTAACACCAATTAACCCTTTTTATTGTGTTTTATAAAACAATTTCTTTGGTTTAGTTTGAATCTTTGAATTTTTTTATTTTTAGTGTTCAGTCTCACTGCAAATCCATACTGTTGTACTGTTTAGAGAGTTTTAGAAAGTGTTGAGTGTCAGCCATCCCCAACAATAAACACACAAACACACACATCTCCTGACCTCTATTTGCTGTGTGTTACTGTTTCCATGGCCTGACAATCATTTGAAAGAGTGCTCCAGTACAGCTGCTTCGTAGGTCAAATTGATTAAAAATCAAGACTGTGCATTGTAATTGCATATAGACTCAATTAGAGAATCATAGAATGGAAAGGTGTTAGGGCTGGAAAATACATTGATATTATATAATTTTATTGTGATATGCAACTATTCATCATCTTAGAGTTTGGAAACTGTTATATCCTGATATCATACGTGTAATCTTTTCCTGGTTTCAAAGGCTGCGATACAGTAAAGTGATGTAATTAATATTATATTGTAATATGATATTATTTTCGAGCCATTACACCCAGCCCTAATAAGTGTTGATCAGTTGTACATCATTTGTAAATGTATTTAGATCAAACCATGCCAGAGCGAACAGACATTCATGTCTCCTTCATGATAGCCATTATACCTGATAAACATGTCAGCATGTCAGGATTGTCATTGTGAGCATGTTAGCATGCTGATGTTTGCATCGCACCAGTATAGCATCACAGAGACGCTAGATTAAAGCTGGCCCTATTTTGGCCTTGAACCCAGGCCTATGTAATTGGAACCTGTGTTCTGGCTAGCAGATCTGGACCAGCTCTTGACCGTAAGTCAATGCTGTATGTGGGTCGAGTGTATGTGGCTGTGTGGCCCCTTGCCTAGCCAGACCAAATTTGCTTTAGCACCCCCTGAGCTCTGTACCAACTAATGACATTATTTTTGCTTTAAGAGCAGTCATGCCATTGAGAAATGTTTGTACAAGTCAATGTGCAGTCTGCGTCATTTGGGTCAACAGTGAAGTCTAATTAGCATCAGAACGTGTTTGAATGGCCCACTCCGGAATGCATTAGTTGTCATTAATTGAATTCAGATAGCAGGTGTAAAGTGCACAGTAGACACCACATTGACAAGCCAGTCAATACAAATTAGTGGAATAGCCTTTGGAGGCGGAAGGCCTTTGGTCACCAAATGTTGTTGTGTCAGTAGATTGTATGTAGCAGAAAACGAAAGCAGAAAACAATTACTGCATTGATCAAATCCACAGTTTGCCAAGACGCTCTGGCATTAGTTCTAATCAATACCACCACTCTTTAATCACATTAAATGTCAGTAAAAACTTTCGGTATAGCTTTATGGACTTATTGTTTGTCTTTGTTTTCATTGTTGTAGTGTCGTTCTACGGTGATGGCTACATCCACCTACGGACAGTGGAGGCGTCCATTCAGACATTGCTCCATGTACGTTTTCGAACCTCCAGTCAGACAGGGCTGCTGTTTTTGGCAGCTGGAAGCAGAGACTTCTTGCTGCTGGAGCTGATCTCTGGTCGCCTGCAGGTAGGCTAAAGGACTGTAGTGCACTTGAAAACAACAAGCAAGACAAATCTGTTAATGTAAATCCAATGAGTTGAACTAAGCCTGTCCAGAGGCTCTCACATAATGTTGTCTAACACCTTCAAAAAAAGGTATTTTTCCCCTGGGTCATTTTAGCTCATATATTTTGGCATTTACTATCCTGAGGAGGGCCCAAGAGAGGACTGAACACACACTCTTGGTGTCAGATTGCTTCCAAAGAGAAAAAAATAAGCCCCTGGCACTGGCTTCATTTTAGAACAAGTTCCTTCATGACCTACGTTTAAAAGGAAGACCGCAATAGTTTAATGAAAACTCCAGCATAGCAAGGGAGCTGCTCATGAAAGAGTTTGGTTGCATTTGTGTTTGCGGTATAGTCCTTAGATCTACAGTTAACAAGTCCCTTGATGTTGTTTACAGTTGTGCACACTTAAGATCTAATCACTATGTTTTTGTCTGCTTTTATGTGTTTTGACTGTCTTGAAACTAATTAAGGTTTGTGTTTGGCATATAAACACATATTAGTAAGGCTTCCATTTCATCTGTCTTGGCTTTCATTCCTTTCCTCGCATCCTCTTATATCCCTCAGGTACGCCTGGACCTGGGCTCAGGTGAGCGTTCTCTTCGTTCAGAAAAGGGCATCCATCTCAGCGACCTGGCATGGCACTCAATGAAGCTGACCCACGACCGCCATAATGTCACCATGACTGTGGACCGAAACTCTCATACCAGTCTCCGTATGCCAGGACCAGATCTGGAGCTCAGTGTCGAGGATGGTCTTTTTGTTGGCGGGGCAGCTGGACTGAACCACCAACACCTTCTCAACATCTCCTCCGGGTTTAGAGGTTGCGTAGATGAAGTTGTGTTCAATGAACATAACCTGCTTTCCAGCCTGAGGCCTTATTCTGGATACAAGAGTGTCCATGAGGTATCTTTGGGCTGTAGTCCGCAGTTTTCGGCAACAGAAGAAGATTCTGTCAGTTTTTTCAGCTCTAAAGCCTTTATTTCTCTCCCACCGTGGGAGGTGCTACAGGAGGGGGTGTTTGAATGCCACATGCATCCCTCTGCAAGAGAAGAAGATGGCATGGTTCTGTATAGCTCTGGCAGCCAGGGAGGGTTTGTTTCCATAGAAATCAGAGATGGTCATCTGGTGGCAACAGTGGGAAGTGGAGGTGGAAGTAAGATTGAGCTGCGTTCTCTAACATATGTCCTCAGCAACCACACCTGGTACCCAATCCAGTTACACCTGCTGCCCCACAGTGTCCAGCTGAAGGTGGGTGAAGAGTTGGTCAAGGCCGACCTGAGTCTCGAGCTCCAGGTCATCCAGCTCAGTGGGCCGCTCTTCCTTGGAGGGCTGAGCGAAGAAGCCCGTGGAGAGGCAAGGCGAGCCGGGCTGTTGACCATTGTGCCAGGGGGGCTACTGGCTGGGGGAGGAGGCTCCTTTAAAGGCTGTCTCCGAGAAATTAGGGTGAACACTCAAAGAATGGGCCTACCTCAAGCTGTCATCACCAAGGACATCACGGTGGGTTGTAAGACAGAGCTAGCTGCAGATGCAGTGGCCACGACTGGTCCAACAGATCATCCTGATGTTGATGTTACGACCACACGACCAGTTACCAACAATAAGAAAAACCCTAACTTTTTGTTGCTGAGAAAGCTAGAGGTAGCTGAGGGAGGCCGGGCACCACTGGAGCCCAAACACATGAGGGTAGGACCAGTTGTCTTTCTTATAGGGTTTCTTATATATGAATGTCAACATTATTATTATTACATAGTTATTCAGTTTTCTCAGGATGAATAGGTCATTTCCTTTTTTGTACCCCCTTCTAGGTGAATCTGGATTTTCGGAAATTGGGCATTCATCCATCCCAGTTGATGTTTCGTATTGAGGGGCAGCCTGTCCATGGCCAGCTCCGGTTGGACCTCAGTCCAGATCATGAAGGCATTCTGGGGCAAGGGCAGGGGAGGACTATCACAATAGGAGCAGAAGAGGCCGACCGGACTTTCAGTATGCTGGACCTGTGGCAGGGCCGGGTGATGTACGTTCACAGTGGGTCAGAGGTCAAGCAAGACTTCTTCATGTTTTCAGTCTTCTCCAGTAAAAAGAAGGAGCTACCCATGTTTCTGAAGGGCAACCGCTTGCACCGTTTTGATATCAGCATCAGCCCTGTAAATGATGCACCTGTGCTCAGCCTGCCAGAGGGAAACCTTTTCACTCTGGTGGAGAAGTCCAAACGGCCGGTAGGTGTCAGGATGCCTAGATGGTATGAATATGTGTGTTAAGTACAAACTGAATAATAATGCAATCATAATGTCCCCAGCTGACAACAGATGTGCTGAGAGTGTCGGACCCTGACAGCAGTCCTGCAGATCTGGTGTTGAGCTCCCTGGGAAATCTCAGCACGGAGGTCGGACACCTTGAGCACCAGGATTACCCCGGCAGGTTTGTGCTGTGGCTTGTGAGGCTTTACAGTGCATCGCAAATCTTCTTACAACCAGTCATAGAGGTCTGTTGGAGAAGTGCCTATCTTTATTTATGTAATATCTATATTAGGGCCAGGCTAGAAAAAGAAAGATGCCTGAAATGTTTTAGAGTATGAATGACTCATTGAAGGCTGTTAAATGTTAAAACAATCTTTATCCAGATTAAGTCAAATATTCAATACACTGAAATCAGTACCAGTGGTCACTCCTTGTTGAAGTTGCTTATACATAATATCATCACCATCTAAAAATACTTACCTTCCAAGAATCCACTTTTAAGACTTTTAAGCATACAAAAAACCATGACCTGGGAAACTTCATCAGCAATACTCATACAAACCTACTTATAATACAATATTGTGATGATAACTAAAATAACAAACCAGAACAACAAAGTTAATAGGATTGTATTTGTCTTCCAGGGCTATTAATTTGTTCTCCCTGAGTGACCTGGAGGAGGGTAAGATCAGCTATGTCCACACTGGGGTCCCCACCTCCAGGCTGGCATTCAGGGTCAGCGATGGGGAGAAAGTAAGTAAAGTACAGCTTGTAATAAACCCATAAGCTGTAACATAAAGAGTGTGAGCTAGCTTTAGGGGTGACTTTGGTCATCACCGAAATTTGGACAGAGTTTTCTGTACTTTGTGTTTAGGGCTAATAAGCAGATACAGGCAAACATGTTAAACTGAAATGGTGAACATGATAAACATCAGTTTGTTAGCATTGTTGTGACTATGTTAGCTTGTTGATATTAACATTAAAACCACAACTGTGCCTGAATATAGCCTCACAGTGCTGCTCATGGTTGTAGTCTCTTGGTCATAATGTCCCTCTTTCCACAGTTGAGCAACACAGTAGTTCTGAGGATTATGGCGGTGCCACTCGAACACAAACTAGTGAATAACACCGGGCTGGAGGTATACCAAGGCGGGGCTTCCATCATCACAACCGATCACCTTGCAGTAGAAGTTAATGTGGCTGATCAGACAGTGGACATTCTCTATGACATCACAGAGCTGCCACAGTATGGCGAGCTCCAGCGGTTGCACTCAAGCGGCGAATGGAAACCGACAACTTCCTTCTCTCAGAAGCTTATAGAAAAAGAACGGATCAGGTATGTCAACACTTACCATGACCTTCAGACTCGGAGCAACATCACTGATCACTTCAAATGTAAAATCAGCGTTGATTCCCAGGCCACAGAGGAGGTTGTTATCATTATTGCTGTACGCTGGATCCACTTCAAGGTCACACGCAGCAAGATGGAGCTGAACGGTGTTCAGACTGCAGCTGTCACTCCGGGGGACCTCCATGCGATTTCTAAGGGTGTTAAACTCAATGAGAGTGACCTCTTCTTCAGGCTCCTAACAGCACCAAAGAAAGGGAGGCTATTCCTCAACAACATAGTTCTGCAAAGGAACTCATCCTTCAGCCAAAGGAACATCACAGATGGTTTGGTGAAGTACGAGCTGCTCACCAGGCTCCAGGATGACACAAGAGACACATTCAGCTTTCAGGTGTTTTCATCACATGCCAACTCAGCAGCTTATGACTTCAGAATCAACATCAAAGCTGAGTCGTCTGCCTTCAGTGTTGTAAACAAAGGCCTGTCAATCATGGAAGGAGGAAGTAAAGTCATCAATAAAGAAATCCTGTTCACTCACACAGCAAGTAACCGGGAGGTCCACTACAGCATTACAGTGAGCCCCAGACACGGGCAGGTGCGGAGGATCAACCTTTCCAACTCAACTTCCATTAACGACAACATTAAAACGTTCACAAATCATGATATCATTGAGGAGAGGATCATGTACGTTCATGATGACAGCGAGACCAAGCAGGATTCCTTTACTTTTCAAATAATGGTTTACAAACCGCACAAACTTACCAACAAGAAGGACGATAAAAACAAAGCCGAGCACACCTTTAATATCTCTGTGCAGCTCGTCAATGATCAGAGACCTGTCAGGGTTGTCGATAAAGTTTTCCATGTGGCCCGAGATGGGCAAAGGTTGGTGACGTTGAATGACCTTCGTTACCGAGACGATGACTCGGACTTTGAGGACAGCTGGTTGGTGTACACACGGAGAGGGATTCCCATGGGAGAGTTAGTGTTGGCCAGCGATACTAGTCACAAGCTGTACGAGTTCACACAGCGGGACCTCGAGCAGGTAAGAGCTATGGTTGTACGGGTGGCAAAATATTTAGGACCACCAAGTCATAATTTCAACAAACCTCTAGTGATCGTCTGACTGATCCAAATAATGGGGTTAAAAGCCTTGTAACTTCCCAGAAGAACTGAAGCAAGAGGAGAAAATCCTCCTGTCATGCATACATACAGTACACAGGGATGTGGTGAATCATAAAAATGAGGATACGAGCGCAGAGGATACGAGCGCAAGGGAGACGTTCAAATCCATAGTTGCTCTCCTGTAAACACAGCTGGCCAGCAGCTGCATGAAGTGGGCATAACTTTTAAATGATCAGTTTTGGAAAGCTGCAAAAATTGTAGTCCCAGTGCTGGTTAGGTGTGCACGGAGGCAGGTTTAGATGCTGTTTGAAGATCTGATAACCACTTTAAAAAGTGAATCCAGCTGCTTTTGACTTTTTTGCGGAAGATGGCAAGTTATTCCGCTGTCCTGACACTGGTCAGGAGTTCGTTCCACCACTGAGGTGCCAAAACAGAGATGTTTTTGGTTTTTACCTGCAGCAGCATTTTACCCTTCTGTCGTCATCTCGTCCTCTTTTCTCTTCACTCAGAAAAAGGTGCTGTTCGTCCACAGAGGAGTAAGCTTTGGCCGTTTTGTGCTCTTCGTAACAGATGGGAAACATTACGTATCAACACTGCTGGAGGTGATTTTAATATCTTCACACTTTGTTTTTTACAGTTTTATTCATTTATTTGTTCTTACAGGAAAAATGCCGGAGGCTAAATGTTTTTTGTTTTTTTTCACGTTATGATTTGTTTCATATTTAGATATTTAAGTTTTTGTTTGTGTGTATGTGATGGTTTCACTTTAATATGTAAATTATAGCTCCTTCTACATTATTTACTGGTAATTAATTACTTTACAAAAAAAAACGATAAAACTATATAACAAAATAATAAGATAACATAAGATATCACAAAAGATAAAGAAAAACAGTAAAATACACAAATATAGAATATTATTCAAATATATAGTATAAAGCCTAGTGATGCTGCTTTAAACAATTAATAAGATACTTCTGTCTCTGCTGTGTAACTTGCTGGTGTAGGTGATGGCTCAGGATCCTTACCTCCAGGTTGAGAACAACACAGGCCTCACGGTCCAGCGAGGCGGGATCACAACCTTGACCTCTGCTAACCTCAGCGTCTTCAGCAACCTCGACATCCGAGACCCACAGGAAGTGACGTTTGAGGTCTTCCTTCCACCCAAACACGGTGTACTCTGCTTTAACGATGGAGATCGAGAGACTGTAACCCAAGCAGATGCAATTTCAATATTCACCCAGAGAGATTTGGTGGCAGGGCGCCTGGCGTACCACCACGATGGCAGCCAAGAGCTGTCAGATGGGTTCAATGTGACGGCAAGAGCAACGGAGAAGAGTACAGAGAGGCGACTGGAGAGAGGGAGGAGGGAGGTGCATCTGGACATCGGAGTGCCTGTAAAAATCTACCTGGAGAGTCACCAGAGGCCACCAACGGTCATAAATAACCGTCCAGTGGTGGTGGCAGAGGGAGAGAATGTCTCCATAAGCAGGGAGCACTTAGAGGTAAGCCAGTTATCATCACAAAGTACGTGGATCGTTTTTAGCTACTGAACCAGTGTTCACTTTCAGATAACAGATTAATAACAGTTTTGGAACATGTGTCACTTTACAATAGGATAAAAAATACAGCAGACAAATAAAATAATAAAAGCATCAATGTTAAAGAGGATGTTTGAATGTAATAAATAGTTTTTTAGCATTAGCCTTATTTTCTAATATGTACTGTTTTCTTTGAACAGGTGGTTCATGAGGACAGCCAGCCCTCAGAAATTGTTTTTACTGTCCAAAGTCCTCCCGCCCTGGGCTCCCTTCTGAGGTTTCCGCCCAACGACAATCACCATAACAACAATGGAGAACAGCAGCACCTCTATCAAGTACAGTCATCTTTAAGCCAACATTTAAACCAGATTTTGTTACATTTAAAGCCAAATATGTTATTGGGCTCCAAACCCGACCCACCCAAATCTGACGTGTCTGAATGTTTAACTTCTTATTAATGGTTACTTAGGAGGTTTTCTTTTAAAACTCTAACTCCAAGTGTTTCTCAGTTAGTAATGAATATTTAAGGTTATGGAGATGTACTAAATATTTAAAACCCCATTTTACTGATTTTAATGAAAGTAGTTTACAGGTCAAAAAGGGACAAAAAAGCCCTGTAGAGCTCAAGAAAGTGGGTGACAGTTGTGACAGTTGTACATTCAGTCACAGGAACCCAACATTCAAGTGTCAAAAGATTCACACACAAATACCTCTTGATGATTTTGTCTGATCCGTTCCTCCACACAGGGGATCAGAGAGCAGCCAACAACCTCCTTCACCCAGGAGGACATTAACCAGGGAATGATCGTTTACCATCAGCAGGCTGCAGGAAGCACCAACGACTCTGTTCTGCTGGAAGCAACAAACGGGCTCACAAAGGTCGGACCTGTCAGGCTGGTGATTGATATCATCCCTATCCTGCTCCCTCTACAGGTAAGAATGTGTGTCTAGATATCCAGATCCTCAAAAAGGGAAAAAATTCCATGAAGAGTTTGTTTTCTTAACCAAAGGATTACACAAAGGAGGAATCAGTTTATCGGTTAGCAAACTTCTAAGTGACCTGCCCACAAAACCAGTCGAACGATCAGTCAATCAATCTTCTGGTTGATTTTGTAGGTGTCTGACTTGACACTTGATGAGGGCTCCTCCCTGCCGCTGACCTCTGACATCATCAGGGTCAGCAATCATCACTTCTCAGGGATGAACTTCCTGTACCAGGTCATCATTCCACCACGACACGGACACTTGGAGCACAGCCGGATCCCGGGGATGCCCATCACTGCTTTCACTCACACTGAGGTTTGACTGAGCACGCACACATACACTGAGGACATGTTTTGAAATTGTTCTTTTCAAGCAGGTAATTAAGAAGATCCATGCTGTAAAAAGTGTTGAGGTCTCATCCAGTAGAGGTGTATCATTAGCGATACCCATTTCTCAAAGCAGCACTTTAGTGTTCCTCCAGGGCGTCTTCAGGAAAGTCATCCCTAAGAATTAATTTCATTGTATCATTAAGAGGCCTGAGAGAGGGAGTCTCCTGTTGTTTTGCTCGCCATTATTTGATCAGTACCATACTAGGGTCAACCTCAACATGAATCTTCTCCATCTCACTTCTGTTTTCAGGTGGAACGTGAGTACATCTCTTACATCCACGATGGCAGCGACACACATGGAGACAACTTCACCATCATGGCCAACCAGACAGAAATCAGAAAGCACAGCCTGCCCTTCACCGTGCATGTCAACGTCACGCCTGTCAACGATGAGACTCCCGTTGTGGCAGTCAACAAGGGTTTGAAGGTGGGGAGTGACAATATACTCTCTCAGGATGGGACATGTTCATCTAAACATCGTCTAAAGGTGATAATCTTCCTTCCATCTTTCCTCTCGTTGCCTCAGGTGTGGGTGGGCTCAGTGACAGAAATCACCGTGAATGAGCTCAGTGCAGAGGACTCAGACACTCACTCTGACGGGCTGGAGTTCGTTGTCACCCCACCGAGTAACGGCCACCTGGTCCTGAAGAGCGCCCCCTCCAGACACATCCTGAACTTCACCCAGGATCATATACAAACTGGACAACTGGTGTTTGTGCACAGTGGTAAGCCCACTTTTCTATTTGGAGTATTTTCTTCTAGAGTTTCAGATGAACAGATGAAGGAATAATCCCTGTGTTTGTTAACATTGACTCTGCTCTTGTGTAGGTGCTCTGACAGGCGGCTTTCACTTCCAGGTGAACGACGGCGTGAACTTCGCACCTCGCCAGATCTTCAGCACAACTGCCCACTCTCTGGTCCTCACCCTGCTGAAGAATCATCCGATGGAGGTCTACCCAGGTAAGGTTTACAATAAAAAAAACTGTACAGTATAAATGTTTTTTTAAATCCAAACTCTTGAATTTAGTGAAACCAACCTGTTGATCTACAACCTTTTTACACTGGCATTCAGAGAACTAAAGGTCATGAAAAGATATTTAGGACAACAATTCTTTTCTAAAATCTCTTTCATTTGTTTTAATGTTTTTCTCAGTGTTTTTTAGCTAAACATTCTTCCTTTGATTCTTAATGAATCTGATAAGTAAAGCTATCCAGCGTAGTGCAGTAATATAACAATGGCACTGGGTGGCATCACATGTCTGAGCGTTAGCACGCTGCATTATGCTTCGGCAAACACAAACAGATTACAGTTCCTCTGGGACCAGTCAGTGCCAGGCTGGTAGTGGCACTCTCCAGGGTTTGGTGGTTTTAACCTGCAAACACACACACTTATCTATAGTCTGTCTGATCAAGGTTACATAAGTGCAGCTGCTATTATGACAGATAGACAGTAATAACAATATATTTAACAATATCTATATTCCTTGTGATCAGAAATATATAAACATAAAACAACCTTTTGACCTCAATAATATACAGAGTTGGGTCAGAATACTGTAAAATGTAGTTAGATACTGACGACAAAATGACATTGTTTTCTAATTAGTTTTGTAATCAGTTGGGTTACAAAAAAAATGTAATCTTGATACTTGGATTACTTGTAAAATCACTTTCATGCTTTTCAGGCTTTAAAAGATATAATTTTCTACAATCAAAGTGATGATAAAAGTTAGAATTATATTTATTTAGATATTTAACAATGTTTTTTAAAAAGCTTTTAAGAAAAATGTCACCAAAAGGTCCCTCAGTTGCTTGTTTATTCATAAATTTCACATACTCTCAGCCTGTATGCCTTTTTTCGGGCTTTAACCAGGATCCATAACTGCCTCTACTCTGTTTTTGGGAGCTTTCCCTCTAACTATTATTGTGTCTTTGCTACCTTTGAAGGCTCTGTGACACCAATCACTGAGGAGGACCTTCAGGCCGTAACCAACGATGTCCACGACATCAAACGAAACCACTCTTTGGTGTTCGCAGTGACCGCTCCTCCAAAACTTGGTCGCCTGGTCCGACATATGCCCGACAACTCAACACAAGACATTTCCACATTCACACAGAGCATGGTAGGGATGAATTATTGCCTCTGCAGCTAAAGGCAAACTTTTGCTGATTCAGATAAAATTCTGTCTCTGTCTCTCAGGTGAATGATGGGGTCATCTTGTATGATCAGAAGAAGCCAGAGTCAGTAGGATGGTCGGCTACAGACTCTTTCTCTTTCACGGTGTCCTCTCCTCCTGCTTTCCTTCCTCCGCACACCTTCACCATCTTAATCTCCTACCAGGCCAACGAGCATCACGACAACCCTCAACACAAGACCAAACTACTGAACAATGCAGGTACTTTGTGACTGTGTGCATAATAAACACTTGTACCAGAAAGAATATAAGGTCAAGAGGACCAACTGAGGTGTTTTATATCTATATTATTCAGGTGCTGTGGTGGCTGAGGGAGGAAAAGTGATGATTGACAGTTCTAAACTTGATGCCTCCAATCTCCTCGAGCAAGTCCCAGAGCCCAAGAGGAAAGACCACCACATCCTGTACCGTGTGATTTCCCCGCCGCGCCACGGGGCTCTGTCTGTACGAGGATACAACCTCACCAGGTGCTTAATTCAGTTCTTGTTGTCTCGATAAAACACTGAAATTACACTCCTCTCTTCTTCAAAAACAACCTTACAATATTAAGTAAATAATTGTGTTTCTCTTTCCTCAGGACCCGGCCTGATTTCTCCCAGGTCACCCTAAACAAGTTTGGCATCACATACATCCACGATGACTCAGAGACGACGAGCGACAGCTTCACTTTCCGGGCCTGGGTGGCTCCTTTGGATCCCTCCTCCTCCTCTCCCTCCTCCACTTCCTTGTCTGCTTTCTCCTCTGATTCCTCCTCCTCCTCCTCCTCCTCCTCGTCCTTTTCCCCTCTCTATTCAGCTTCATCATCCTCCCTTTCGTCAGTAGACGTGAATTCTCATCGCCGTGTCAAGGACGGCCTGATTGTGACGGAGAAGTTCAACATCACAGTGACGCCAGTAAACGACCAGCCGCCACTCATCAGGAGCAGAGCCCCAAGTATGAAGGTCATTGTCGGGGAGAGAGTCATAATTGGACCAGATAATCTGCAGGTGGGCAAGTATTAAAATAGTAAATGAAGTTTGGAAACAAATTAAACTTCTACTATACGTAAGATACCTATAGAAGACAAACATATATTATTTCCAATTACCCAGTTGCTTCTTAATAATGGTGTTGTCTTAAAAAACCTGTCTATCCCCATGTCCAGGTTGAGGATCATGACACCCCTCCAGAGGAGCTGCACTACCTGGTGATCAGTAAGCCCAACAATGGCTACCTGACGCTGGGGGAGAGACCAGAGCCAGTGACCTCCTTCACCCAGTACGACGTCAACCACGGCCGGCTGCACTTCATACAGCAGGTGAAGAGTCAGGAGATTTATTTTTGGCAACTTTGTCCATATTTCATGTGATGATTAACAGAATCTGACGGCATCGCTGTCTACCAGTGTGTTTTGATACTGACACTAGGGGTCACCATTGAATTCTGATTGTTGTCCTCCACTGTGTCATTGTCCAAACAAGTTAAAACTTTAACAATAGAAATTTGTTGTACATAAAAAGGTTACATGTTACAATTAGCCTGCTTGCGATATGTAATTGTTCAACATTTGTTATTTTCTTCGAATTTATATCATTGTTGTATCATAATGCAGTTGAGAGAAGTGTATATTGCCGTTAACTTTTCATTCCATTTCTTCTTTGTTTCTTTTATATTTCCCTCCTGACTTATCTCCTTCAGGGTGAGCCCTCAACAGGTGTTTTCTATTTCAACGTAACCGACGGGCATCATCGTCCACTCTACAAAATCTTCAGTTTGGAGGTGATAAAGCCGGTTGTCTCCATGGTGAATAACACTGGCCTGTCATTGGTTCAAGGCAGGACCGCTGTTGTCCTGACAACCAACCAGCTCGCAGCTCAAACCAACAGCCGCAGCCCAGCCAACATCACCTACGCCGTCACCTCACACCCTCGCCATGGACGCATCGCTATTAACGACCAGGAAGTCACGACCTTCCGCCACGAGGACCTGCAGTTCGGCCGTGTCGTCTACCACATGACTGAACTCAGCGAATCAGAGGACAGCTTCCAGGTGTCGGTGTCAGCCTCGTCTCCAAGTGTCGACTATGGAAATTTGACAGCACAGACGGTGAAGGTGACTGTGCGGCCTCTGATCTACCTGAGGGAGCCAGTGAGGGTGCCCAGCGGTATCGCTGTGAAACTGGGGAAAGCCATGATCGATGCCTCTGAGTTGGCAAGAATCAGCCGAGCCAACCCGGTCTTTGAGGTTCTGTCTCCTCCGAAACATGGAAAACTAGTCAAGGTAAAGCTGCTCATTGTAAGTATTTGAAAGAGCTTAAGAAAGTTGACATGTGGTTATTTTGCACCACGTGTCAGCTGCTTGTCTTGCATTACTTTCAGTTTAAGACACAGACAGCTGAAGTCTATTTACCCTTCTCAGGAACATGCTAGCAAAATGAGTCAGCCTGTAAAATGACTGACTCACCTGTTTTAAATTTCAACTTTTTAAAACAGTTGTTTTAAACACAAACAGTGTTTAACTACTCTACTACTCTCAGGCCGAATATTTCAAATCTGCTGTACCTCTGTCAAATCTCACCATCACTAATAATGTGGTGCCGAATTGTCAGAATTGGGGCTGTACCCATTACCCTACTTTGTGATGTCACGGTTTTCTGACACACCCGAGACTACACCACTCCATCACTGCTGTGAGCTGAAAAGTTGAGCCACTGGAAGTCAGCAAAGTCGAAACCACTCTATTTATTTCAGTGTTCTTTATCTTCCTTCTCTTCTGTGTCTGTCTGTCATGTATGCAGATGACCTATGACCCTAACCGGGCATCAGAGGTTCTGAAGTCGTTTACATTCAGAGATGTGGTGCAAGGCCGGGTCGCCATCGAGGAGACTCTCAGTGACGGTGACAACCAGCTCCTCAACAACAAATCAGCGCTTGCAACCGCCCGAGGCCACGCCCCCGCCACACCTCTCAATGATTCTTTCACCTTCCTAGTGAAGGCTGGAACCGTCCAACCAGCGAAAGGAGAGCTCCACTTCACCATCTTTCCCCACCACCAGATGCATCATGGTCCGAGCGGTTCAAATAAAGTAGATGGTGCAAGTCGGGAACACACAACAACCCATGTGTCCACACAAAATAGGTCTACAACCGAAGGAGGAAGAGGTGGACGAGGGGGATCCACAACGCACGGTGGGGCCGGGGCTGGTTTGCCCCCCCACATTTTGTCAAATAAGAACCACAACAGGACGCAGCACAGGCTGAGGCCCCACAGTCGCTGGGGGAACCACACACGTAGTCATGGAGGACGATCAGGGAGCGGCGCAGATGGAGCAGGAGGGGCTCACAGTCATGCCCCACAACCCCACACTCCCTCTGCCTCAGACAAACACAGTCCAGTTAGCCCTCCAGACACCCACCCGGTCCAGGTCGAGGTCCTTCCTCGCCCCGCCTCCGACCCTCTCCTCATCATCCTGCCGCTGCTGGCCTGTTTGCTCCTCATTGTAATCCTAGTAGTTTTGATTCTGGTGTTCCGCCGCCGCAAGGAGAAAGCCCGGCTGCAGCTCCTCCAGCAGCTTGCTGCGGTGACGTTACCCACTGAGGACAGCCCTTACCTGGCCCGGGCTGAGCGGAGCTTGGCTATGCCCTCGGTGGTGGTCACCCCGATGGGCCCTAGAAGCTGCCCTGCCTCACCCAGAGTATCCATAAACCCCAGAAGGAGGAGTCTGGCTCCTGGGATGACCTTCTGGGGGCCATTTGAAGCGGATGGATCAGGTGGTGATGGGAATATTAGAGTTGGGAACAATCGTGAAAGCCGTGGTGGTGCAGCCGTCACTACAGGATTCAGGACCTCTGTGAGATCTAGGTCCCCGAATCCGACTCTTAAAGAGAACCAGTACTGGGTTTGATGGACGCAACTCAAAGACAAACTGTGCCTTACAGGTGTTTTCTTGGTGAGAAGGGTGTAAATGTGATGCGTGTACCATTGAGGGGACAACTAAGGCACCAATGCCCCTCCTCTGAACTTTTTAAAAAGAGGACAAAAATAAGCACATTTGTCAAAGAAATTGTTTCTTTTTTGTATGTAAATGAATGCCATTTTATTTAAGTCAATTCACTGAACTAACTTAAACTGAAGACATTAACCAGCTACCTATAGGAGCTGTCAAGTACTATTCAAAGTAATCAGAATCCATTATTAATGCTTAGGCAGCTGTTTCTCATCGTCCTTTCAAGGCTTTTTTCCAGTTTTTGCACAACTTCACTGCAATAATGTGACACGGACATGACCTCATTGGTTCCTTTTAGCACCAATTAGTCAAGAATTAATCAGAACACAGTCTGACTAATTCCTCAAAACACGTCAATAGTTGTGATGGATATAGTGTATTTTCGTAACTGTTGCTGAACTAGGAAGTGAAACAAACTGAGTGAAGCACTTTCTGTAAAAATATTTAGATTTCATGTAGCTGAGTTTTAAGCTCCAATGTGTAATGTTTGTAGTCTACAAAAATTGAACTGTATAAAGTTGATGTGTTACTTCTTCAAAAGTGTTTATGTCAGCTGGTAAATCATAGTGACTGTACTGTAATAACATTCACCCCTCCTGCACAGGCGCAGTAGTCATTCACTGTTGGGCACTTTCCCCTTTCCTTTGACTGAGGCAGCAAGATGTCTAACTGTTTCTGGTAGTCCGTACAGTATTAAAGAAGCCATGTTTAGTTTCCTCAGTTCTTGATCAACTCAATATTATTGTCACACTCATGCCAGCCCCTTTTTTGCCATGTACTGTCAAAGATTTATTTTTAATAAAAACATTTCTTAAAGACGTCTGTGTGTTGAGCTCAAACAACAGTCAGTGGAGTAGAAACTAAAAAAGAGGATCATAATTCTTCCTTTTTGAATCTCTTTTCAATCCTTTTTGAATCTTACTTTTGTGCAATGCAGTTGTGCTCTTTTAAAGGAGCTCATCATTTTATTTTGGAGTACTACTATCGGTTTCCTCATACTGTCCAGTGCTGTTTCTTGAAGGCCTCCTCTTCTGAATACTCCAGTCTTCCAGTCTCTGATTGGACAGCTCACACACACCTGAGCAAGCACCATTAACAACAACAGTGCTGCAGTTGTCCTCAATCAATTCTCACGTGCCAAACAAGCCACTAGGCAGAAATCGCTGTATGCAAATGTGTGACATGATGTAGTGTGATGTCCCAAAGTTGCGGAATTAAAAGGCGAGACTTCTGACGAGGCATTTCAGGGGCAGTTTTTTCTGTGGGAGAGAGGAGCTTCTGTTGGTCCAGACTTTAACCTTTCAATCTTTTACAGCAACAGGCTGTTCTTCTGCTGACAGTGATCACGCACATTTTATAAGCCGAGTACTTGAACGCACAAGAAACTGCCATAAAACCGAGTAAATAATTGTGTGACGATTACATAAACTACCTTGAGGCTTTATGTAACTTGTAAATGTAGGCCTCCGCTGGCAGAGAGATTCAATAATCAAGGACAAGGCTTCAGCCTCAAGGTAAATATTCAAAGTCAGTACGTGAATGTTTCCAGATGTGCATTGACTCATATAATTCGTGTGTATGTACGTACATGTTTCAAATTACACCATGACCAGCCAGAAACTTTAAAACTTGGTGGATTCGGTGCAGCATTCTGAAAGCGTAGGAGAGCTTTGTTTCTTGAAGGAAGTGGACGAATACATATACATCATATATGTATAAACTAATTTTAAGAACATATTTATGAAGTAAAAGTATTGGCTGACTCAGAATTACCAAGAATGATCATTTGAAATTGTTACAACCGAAAAACAGTGAAGAAGAAAATAAAACAGAGGAGAGGAGAAAGCGACTGGTCTAAATAATGAAGAACCTGCGACTGCAGTAACACGACCTGCAGTTTGTGAGCTCTGGTGTCAGATATCAGGAACAGGCCTAACCCTAACCCTCCACCGGAAAAACAAATGATAACAGCTCCTCTTTGAGAAAACGTTGCATTGAAAACACACGTAAAACAGATGTTCATGACTTATTTAAAAAAAGTGAGTGTGATTTAAAGTAACAATCTGTCATTTTCATATAAATAAGTGGCTGTAATGCCGTTCTCCACTGCAGATTGATGCATGATCTGATCAGCTTTACGTACACATGCTGCTGAGTGTCATAAATGTGGCATTTTCATTTATTTTACAAATATTGTTTTTTATGACCTGAACCAAGAATAATCAGCACTATTATTAGTAAAAAAACTCATGCATAACGAATAAAATGCAGGTGACAAAATGTCAGTCGTTTGTGGTTTTGCATTTTGTTTAATGACAGAAGCAGCTGATTAGGGTGGCTGACTTTGGCTCCTCTCTGATTTTAATAAACAGTGTTGGCGTTCACATGTGACAACTCAAACACAAACATTGAATCGAATATATATCTTAAATATAATTAAAACATTTGTATTCATCAAAACACTAATTGAAACGTGTCAAACGAAACTATAAGTTACATTTAAAGAAACAGACACCAATGCGGATATATGACAGAAATAAATTCTACTTTCATTTATTTAATGAAATGCTGTTCCATTGTGTTACATTAGAAGGGTTAAGAAACAAAAGCACTGTATTGAAATGTTGTGTTTCTGGTTAAATCAATACAGGATGTCTGTATAAGGTTTTTCCAGGACATAGATACAGTCTGTCTGTGCTCCAGGATGCCAACTTAAAAAAAAAAAAATTCTATCCCAACCTCGCTAAACAGTTTTGTGAGTTTATTTTGGTCACTTACGGGTTTAACAAGAATATTTTAAAAGTAGCTGGTTAGCATACTGAGAAAATCAACTCTCCTTAAAGCCACTATACGTAGAATTCAAGAAATTCTAACTTCAACGCTCACGAATGTAAGGATCAAAAAAGACAGCACATCGGGCTTCCCTCAAACCAGATCCTCCCTGCTCCCACTCCTTAATGAATCGCCCTTCATTAAGATGTAGGGTTTGTGGCAAGCTTCTCTCTCTCCGGAGAGAAAATTGTTTCCTATTAGCATCTTTTGGAAGCGGCATTTTCTTCTTGTCTTCTAGTTTTTCACTCTGTTTATAAGCCGCTTGGTTCTTAAACAGAGCTCTATGTGACAATTTGTAGCAATTGTCATCTTGTTATTAGTTGTACGGAGCATCTTCCGCAGATAAACACAACGCGGCATTGCACGTGGTCCATAAGTCAGCATCGTGTACACTCATTGTTGGAAGGTTTTTATAACCTGCTTCCAGTCCAGGCGATTTGGTTTGGGATGGCACCTAATGTGGCGGACCTGCCACCCAGACGCACCAATGGAATGGAAAGTGGGTATGAAGAGGGTGCAGGCTGTGGTTTGAGAAATGCCCATATCAAGATTGTCTAACTTTTTGCAAAAAAAAACAAACAAAAGAATGAACTATGCTATGATCACATAAGAGGAAAATCTGGGTTCGCATCTTGAAGCCAAGAAGCATCCAATGCAATCCTACATGTTGAAATGTTTGTACGCTAAACCCCTGACAAGCCGAAAAAATTAATTCTGAGTCTGAAATCAACTCTTACTTAAGGTCTGGCAACACATAAAGCATAATGCAACGGCTCCAAATGATAATAGAGTGAAGACATGACAGCATCCGAGCTGTGAGAGATGTCAGACATCAGAAGTAGGTCAAATTTCAAACTGTAATGAAACTACTTAGATGATTCAACGGAAAAGATTATGCCCACTTCCCATCAACAATCACTTGCGTGCTGTCATGTTCCGTCGAAAACAATACTGAACAGGTCATTCAAGTAAAAACAGACACATAAAGAGAGAGAATATAAAACATTAAATTCTAGAAGTCCTGTCTTTTCAATCATTAAAACATCCAGTTTAAGTGATTTGGGGAGGTTCCTCTCTACGTGTATGTCGAGTTGACCGCGTTCCCGGATGGAGGGTTTCCTTGAAGTGGTGAGGCAGAGGAGGCATGGAGAGATCACGTGGGCCTGAAACCGGGAATCGAGAGGCGGCCCCTGTCATGTTGAGAGCAGCTGTTTTTAATATTGCCACAGTCGCGCTGAGTTGCAAGATGTGCCTGGGGCGTCAGCAAAATCCCTGTTGCTGGTACATTCATCAGAGCGGTCCAGATAATCCAAGGAGTCGTCATTCCACAGTCCGGTGACCTATATATTTTTAAGAGTGGTATATTTCCTTGTACCAGGCCCAGGATCCATTAAATAGTCTTCTCTCTTAAAGGACGACACGAAGCCCTCCATTTCCTCAAGGCCTTTATAATCCAACTTCTCTGTCTCCTCCCCCTCCTCCTCACTGGTCATCGTCGTATCGCTGAAGTACGTCCTCCAGCTTGGCAGTGATCTTCTGGAAGAAGCCGATCTGCTGACGGAGATGGTGCTGCATCTGCGAGCGGAAGTCCCGTACGCGTGTGCGGTGGAAGTGCTGGATCTCTGCCAGGGTGGCGCAGGAAATGATGTTGCAGCGGTCGTGGAGATCACCCTCCTGCTTTGGACAGTCTTTCACCTTGGTCAGTGCACCTGGAAGAGGATGTGCGAGGGAGGAAGAGAGAGATAGAGAGGGAGAAGACTGAGAACGTGTGGCAAGTTTACAAAGCACAGAGCCGAACTAAAAATAGAACTCGGTGGATTAGTTCCAGTAAAACAACGTCATTAAAAATCACAGGCCACTGACTAAAAACACAACCTGGAAACCAGGCTCAAAATGGTCAAACAGTCTACACTATTTTGCTGGACGGGGATGATTAAATTAAACAACAATATCACAGGTTGTATTTTTGTGTATAGAGTTGAGAGAGTTCTGGGTTGAAGCATCCAGTAATGTGTCATAATGTAGTATGCGTCAATATCCATAATCCTGATGAAGGAAAATGCTCAGCTGACTGAAGTTTATTCTATTTGCAGAAAAACATTGTTGATCAAAAACATTGATGCATGCTCAATTCTCGGGCAGTTCTGTTAATAGTTTTTTCATAAATACTAGCAACTTCTGATAAACCCATATAAATTTCAGGCTTAGATTAACTAACTTGTTGGGGGCCCCAGGGCTGCTGCAGCGGGGACAAAGCCTCTGTACATGGAACACCCGAGACACAACTGAGCTAATGGGCGCCTCAAAGCAAACCAGATATAACATGGAAATCAGTGACCTTTAGATTCATTGTTAGGCAGATTACTTTTTTTGTCACCTTGGGACAGAGCCATGCTCGCTGTTTCCCTCTGGTTTCACTCTATAAGCAAAGCTAAGCTAACTTTCAAACAATTTCTTTGAAGAAAACCATCTACCACAAGCCTCTTACACCAACTGCGTATTTTCACAATGCATTTATCTTAGAACATCTAGTCAAAGTACAAGTTTTTTTTCCCTTTTTACACCTTTTATCAGGCTATACTGCGTGACCTCGTGGGACGGCAGCTAGCCTGGGGGTAACATCGGGACGAGCTAGCACAACCCACATTCAAAAAGACTGCGGGGGAGGAGGGCAGGCAAATTCTCCAAGCTGGCCATAACATTTTTATTTGAATACTACAGACATGAGCTAGTTTGCAAACTCTCTTTGTTTCCTTGCAGTCACCCAACGCACATCTGTGACTCAGAGTGTCTAGTTTAGTGTGACTAAACTTTCGGAGGGGGAAGTAGCGCAGTTTGGACGGACATGACCCACGAAAAAATGGATGAAGAGGAACTCGGAGAGTAAGGGATCAGACGTCTGACAGCGTGTGAAGGAAATGATGAGCTTGCTGGTAGCCGTCACTCTCGTCCTCCTTCCTGACCTAGCTGACCTACAGTCTCTTGATCTGTCTCTCCCTTTATCTCACCCACGTATGCACCCGTGGAAAATACACACCATACCTGCACAGGAACGCTAAGGAACCGAAATGAACTTGGACTTTGCTCCGCTTGCTGCCAAGGCGATTACAGAGCTGTAATCTGAACTCTTGTACTGTTGGCTGGTGGGAAACTTGTCCGGCTCTATGACTATCTGCGCCCTCACACACACACACACACACACACACACACACACAGCCCTCCCCTCTTCCTTTTCTTCAACTCGCTGTATGACCAGGAGGAAAAGAGGGAGAAGAAAAGAGGAGGAGGGGAAGCTAATCCTGAGACCACTCCATTTTGCATTCCTGCAGTCCCAGGGCAACACAGGACAAGAGGCCCAGGAATCTCCGCTCATTCAAATCAGATGTAGCCTCTGGACCTCACAGACAGAACCGGCACAGTCAGCCGACACCGTACATTTAGGGGACATTTAGGTCAACAAAGCCGTCCCACCTTAAGAGCCCGGCAGCGGTTTCTCTCGCCAATCTGTGCTGCAATGTTGACTTGATGTTGTAATTCAGTTGGTATTAGAGAATTTTCAGTGCCCAAAAGAGAGAGATATTTGTGGAATGTGGACGTGAAACTCAGTCAGGGTTTATATCGTGTGCCAAGTGAAAAGACTGCCATCAGAGGGAAAAGATTTCTTATTCATTTACACTAGTTCAAACATGTGAGTCCTTGGCGAAATTGACTGTTTATGGAAACTGTGACTAAACCAGCCATCCATTGTTGAAGGTAGTTATTTCACAACTGACAGAAGTGCAGACTTTGCATTGTGGGGGTTGTGTCCATGGGCATTACTCAGCAGACAAAACAACGCAGCAATAATGAATAACCCAGAGTCTATGTCTTTATTTCCCAGCGATGATTGATTACATGATCTATGACATGCTGGGTACGTCAATGACGTCCTTTGTATTAGTAATAGACATGTTGGTCAATCAATTTGCAACTGAATTCCTTAAAGCTGGGAATCTGGTCACATTTCTGCACTTCTGCTTCCCTTGCCTCAGAGTCAATGGGGTTCTTGAATGGGTTTTCAGCTAAATGCCTGAAATAAGGTCTGTGGTTACCACAGGCTGAAGATCTTTACAAGTTTTGTTCTACGACATAAAATGCATCAATAAATTCCCCACAGTCTAATTATAAAGCACTTACATGTATTAAAAACAGAAGCTGTCACGGACATTAAACGTCACCAGGCCAAACTCGGAGACTCTACTCATTAGTCTGTCTTTACAGGACAGCTAGAACTTTACAACTTTACAACTAGAACTAACAACAGAAAACGTGTAAAGTAATCGTGTCGTAACTTTTGGTGCCTTTGCCCCGTTTTACACAAGTAAGCACAAATGAGATCATGCTCCACAGAGACACAGACAAGTATTAATTTCACACTTGAGTTCAAAGAACAGTCACCCAAAACTCTAACTTCAGTCATTATCTACTCATCCTAATGCAGATGGAAAATCAGGCTAAATTCTATAGTCCACAAAACATTTCTGGAGCAAAACGCAAGACAGCGTTGCTCATTTTCCTAACCAACTGAAGTAGATTGGGACTTAAAATGGCTTCACACTACTTGTGCGGCATAATCCATGTCTGAGGAAGGCCCAAGATCCCAAAATGATTTGAAAGGACAATATCTACACCCTCAACACACGGTCAAGCTAGTGCACACAAGTTAGATGTAGTGCCCGCTTAGCAGCTTAGCATCTACTGCAAAGATCTTGGCTTGAAAAGGATATAAATAACATCTTTTCAAATCAATTTGAGGTCTCGGGGCTTCTGGAGGGAAGTTGTAGGGAGCTGTTTTATGTTTTTGTTTTTTTTAAATAAAAAACAAAGTCCCCATCTACTTCAGTTTTCCTGTAAAGCTACAGAAAGGTTTCGTGGACTAAGAAACTTCTCATCAGTTTCCATCAGAATGAGTTGATTAGATAATTCATTTTTGTGAAGTATTTCTTCATGTAATCTATTTAAGGCTTTGATAATAGGAGCAGTGTCTTCCAGTGCAGCAGAAATGAGGGACATGTTCAAACCGGTTAGAGGTTAGAGGCTCTTTCAGCGCCGTACAACAATGTGTTATTTGTCAATCAGAAAGTAGGTGAAGTCCCGTCAGTCAGAGGGACTATTGGGATTCAGACTGTGTTTCCATAGCTCGGCGCTCTGATTGTATCTAGAGAACAGAGCTCAGCGGACTATAGAAACAGTGCCTCTAGGTTTTGGCCAACGTCAGGACTTTGCGTGCCAGGAGCACCTCCCTCCTCCCAACCTGCATGGAACTAACAAGCTAACTCCTCTGCAAGTCCTTTGTACATGGCTGTGTGTGTGTGTGTGTGTGTGTGTGTGTGTGTGTGTGTTTCTGTGTTTGGGTTTTTCAGTGAGCAAGTACAGGCTCTCACAGTATCCAGAGTGTTACAATGGACTGGCCATGGGTTTCAGTTTTCAACCTAGATTCAAACTGCAATTCAGTAAATGAAAACAGATGTTGAAACAGTCAGAATCTGGGACTGTGTATTGTCTGCCTTTGCACCGACATGATTAATAGATAGGGCGGCTGCGGGCTGGATGGCCTTTGGAAATGCCATTAATTATCTTCTAATGCAACTAAAAATAAATAAATCTTTTGTTTCAGAAGAGATTATACAGCCTGCAGCAAGGAAACTCAGCGAAAGGCCTCGTGTTAATCCTCCCTGAATTCAACCTCTCCACCCTGCACAGGCATCCATGAGCAAGAGTCCTGACCACTCACTCTCTACCAGCTCCACTTCAAGCTATCCTCTGACTTCTGACCTCCCTCTGAAGATAAGTATGCTAGGTCCTTCCTTTCATTTCTTACTGGCATGTTGCAGAGTTCAGTGCATTTTTTCGTCCGTACTTCTGCCGTAGCTCGACACAGCCCTGCGCAGTTTCTTGGTTTATTTCAAGGCTGTGACGTGTTTGGCATTTACATCCCACCTCGAAAGTGGAAATAGCTGCGTTACAGAGCTCAGACTTTAATACTCCTGCAGACATGAACACACATACACACACACACACACACACACACACACACACTGACCCACCTTTCTGCACATGGATGATGTCAGGGAAATTGGCCAGATGTCCTCTGTAGAGGTCCAGCAGGTCAGAAATAGGATCCAGGTCCTGGCGCGGCTGCTCAGCAAAATACTCTCCAATGGCCTCGTAGGCCTCGCCGGTGTCGGAGATGGCTTTGTTCAGGCCCACTGAGTAGGCCTGCTGGTCCAGCTCGAACGCCTGCGACAGCAGTTTGAAGGCCTGTCCGACTTTCTGGTACTCCTTCTTGAACCCGACCGCCTGTTTGCGAGCGAACTCGTTGATGGTGGTGTTCACGACCACGCTGTTCTCATCCATCCTCTTGGTGAAGCTCTTGAAACCTTCGATCTTGCTCTCCACTTCGTGGAGGTCCAGTGGGACAGAGGGCGTGCTAAAGAAAAGAATGAAAAAGATGGTCATTTAAGACTTTGAAGCTTTAATTTGACAGTTATAGATATTGATAATTTGAATACTGATAACAGTGTGTTTTGCTGAAGGGAAATTATAATACACTGCTATTTATACCGTTATAAAGTCGGTGGACAAAGTAAGTGGAATACCTGACACTATATTATGATGCAGCCCAACACCACAGCCTTGACTTTTATCTCTAAGACCTGCTGTATCTGCATACATTTCCCAGCATGTCTTTTACAACCCGGGCTGTGACCTGATAAGCTCAGTGGTTGGTTAAAGAAGTAGAGTGATACTTTTTTCGTACTGAAAACCCCTTCTGTGTTGCATCATCAACATGTATTCTGGTGTATTTGCTGCTGTTGTTGGTGGACATGCGGGTCTCTACGCCTCTTTGACAATGGATTTCTCCTTCTATGACTTCAATGAACTTTAACTGATATGGAGTACCGATCCGATACCAGTGTGCTGGAAGTTACATAAGTTGCTAGCTGTCTAGAGCCATCTATAGAGTTGTCTGCAGATGTAACTCATCTGGAGGAATAAACACCCCAAGTCTCATCAGATTCAGCTCTGAGCAGAGTAATTAGTGGTAATTTGGCGGTTTAGGGCAGATAAACACCCTATGAGTAACGTGACTATACACAATTGATTCTGCGGTCAAACTTGTCTTACAGGTAATGAATACACCATTATAAAACAACCTTTGCTGATGAAAATCTATTAGGCATGACTCACAAATGTTCGCAGACAAGGAAACGTTTTAATAGTTTTGTTAAGTTGAGATTAGTTCGCCCATTTCCCTATCCCAGACGTAGAACCAAACAAAACACACAATTATCTTGAGTAAACATGTGGATCTTCTGAGTTTGAACATCGTTGGAACATGTGGGATGACTTGAGTACACAACTCAACAAAATATATAACAATGTTCTAGTCGTTTTCAGAAAATTTAATACAGAATTCCTACGTATTAGATATTTAAGTTGCATACATGTCTATGGGACCAGTTGGAAATTAGCAGGGTCCTGTTTTTAATCAATAAATTACCTTGGATCATTGGACTTGTGTACTTTCCGCTACGGTTCAAACATGTTAGGCAGTATCGCAGGTATTGTGGATACTGCTATCATTATCAGAACAACCCCAACTGCTACTGCCTGACATCAAACCTGATGTTTTAGTTCAATCAAAACATTTCTGCAACTCGGTCAGACCTGCTGGAATCAGGTATCAGGTAATAAATACATTCACAAATCGAACCCACAACTTCTCCACAACCCAGCCGTCTACCTGATTGTGAGGAAGAAATTGGCCCCGACCAGCTCGTCCCTCTCTGCCTTCCTCTTGCCCTGTTTCCATGCCTTCTCATCCGCCCCGCACGTTAGGAAATGCTGGAAGACGTCGCAGCGAGCCAGCACGGGGTGGCTGATCATGTGGTTCATCCACCAGATCAGTCCCTTCCTACGCTTGGAGATGAAGTCCTCCTCGAAGCGCCCAGTGGCCTGTTTCTCTGGCAGGTGGGGCACCGAGATGACGGGGAAGCGCTCTACGAGCCGGGCGTACAGCCAGTCGAAGTGTTTATACCTGCAGGGGGGATGGAAGGGGAGACAGATGGGAGGATTTGTGAGGGAGAGGGTTCGGCGAAAGGGAATGATTAGGAAGTGGGGTAAAGGGCAGAGAAATGTGGTGAGAAGGAGTGAAAACGAAGGAGCGAGTTGTCAAAATGTTTTTTCCCAGCAGGACCAAGTGGAAATGTAAAAGAGTAAGTGTTGGTTGGAAATGACAGGCCGGCTGACAGGGAAACAATGTAAAAGGTGCAGAGGGAATCTCAGAAAGGAAAGGGGGGGGAGATTCCTGAGGACTCCAGAGGGCAAGAGGCCACAGTCAGCTCTGTTTTTGCCATTTTGTGTGAACAATTGTGGCCACAGGAAAAGCCACAGAAACATTTATTCTCAGTTGTGTGGGTGTTCAGGGGATCCGATGAACAAATGAGCCCAGCTCGGAAACCCCAGAGAGCGAAGAGGAGGACAGAGAAGGAGAGCGAGAGGCCGTACCTGCGGTTGACTTGTATGTTGGTGTGCGTCGGGGTCAGGCCGTAGGACATGTAGCTCTTCATGCCCTTGAACTTGGTCTGCTTGGTGGGGTCGTCGATGGTGCACGTGAACGGGTACGGGTCCTCCTGCCACTCTGGTCCATGCTTCCCCATCACCACGCAGATCTTGTCTCCGTCCTTCACGAAAGCAGAGGCCTCCCCGAGCAGGAAGGCCTCCCCTCCGGACTTGACAAAGGTGGAGAACCTGTTGAGGTTCCTCCCCACCGTCGCCGAGCTCTTGGCTTGCTGCTGATGACTCTGGGTGCTCTCACGCCTCCCCGGCAGGGAGGAGGTCACCGGGTACATGGGGGGCGTGGTGCCCAGACCTTGAGGAGCAACGGTCGCTGGGGAGCTGTCGTCCCAGTCGTCGTCCCAGTCGTCATCGCTGCCCTGGCTGGTGTGGAAGCTGCCTCCACCGCTGCCACTGGACGTGTAGGAGGTGTGGGTGGGCGTCTGGGCTTTGGCTTTGGGCGAGGAGAAGCCGTTGTTGTTGGCGTTGGAGGTGGTGTGGTCCTTGATGATCTCCACATAGGAGGCAGGGAAGAGGCCAGCCTCCCCCCTGCTGTTCTCCCCCTCCAGCCAGCCCTCCAGCTCCTCCTCGCTGAACAGAGTCACCAGCTCATTCTCTGTTATGGAGATCTCTCCTGGGTTTTCAGAGCTGAAGTCGTACAGCACTCTGGCCTTTAACGCCATAACTCGAGGACTTATGTCACTTCTTTATGTTTCTGTGTCCTGTCTTTCACAGCAAAGTCTGCCAACAAGAAACTGTCTTTTCCTCCCGGATTAGACCCTTTCAGATCAGTCTGAAACTTGAACAGTGTTTAGATCACGCAACAGCAACAACTGGGATGTTTGTTTGTTTGTTTGTTTTCTCTCCCACTTTTGTCAAAAGCAAACAGTCTCGTATCAGAGAACCGTGCATAAAAAAAAGAACAAGAGCAGAAAACACACAGGGCTGTACCCGACACCCACCTCCTCTCTGCGGGTTCAAATATCACTTGTTTCCATCCAGAACATAATCCAAGGCGGAGAGCGGAGATGAAGCCAGTGCCGACGGGATGTTTTTCTGATGCCGGTTCGAGTTTTTTTTTTTTTTTAAGTTGACGGACTTCCTTCGGGTTGTGTAGCTGCGTTATTCCTCCAGATAAGAGCCGGTGTGTGAGAGGGGGGGGGAGAGAGAGAGAGAGAGAGAAAGTCCTCCGTGTCTCCTCCTCCTCTCCCCGAGATGCTTGTAAGTTACAGGCACCAGTCTTAACACGTAGTAGACTGGCTGACTAACGGAGGGTGGAGCCAGGAGCGAGTCCGGTCATGTCACTGGAGTCATACATGGAAAAAAAAAAAAAAAAAAACCCACACAAGCTTTTATCTGGGCTGACATGAACTTCATTATATAGATAAATGTCCTGTCATCGACTCTGATGGTATCGATCATGTAATGATGGCTGACAATTACATTATTAAGTTGCCTGTGTGATTATTAACGACAAATGATTTAACGGGTTTAGAAAAATATATTTCTGCATTAAACCTTCATTTGTAGGAAGACATAGCCAACACTTCTGTAACTTAACCATTTACAGGCACATATAACAAGTCCAACTCATATTCTTGCAAGGCTATATCACATTTATACACTGCATCACACTTTCACATTGGTATATATATTTTTTAATAATAATTAAACCAACGACATTTCATTGTGTTTTACTTTGTTTATGTGTGGCGGACCCTGCCACCTTTCCAGGTTCAAACAGTGTTCTGGGGACGCTTGTTTGTGAAGTTATGGAAATATGTCAAACCAGTACTTCTAAATTTGCTTGTGTATTGTACACTTGTATTATATTGTATTGTATTGAACTGTGTAGTTTTGGAGAAGAAATTCAAACTCAGAAGTGTAATATTTATAATATTAAGAGCTAATTCTACAAACTCAGATATATTGTATATTTTATCCAAAACTGAATAAACAAGCTCAGTCTCAGAGGAAAATAAGGTTCTGAACACTGTTCGAAGCTAGAAAGGTGGCAGGGTCTGCCACGTATAGACAAAGTGAATGGGCGTAAAATATCAAATACCAAAGAATATTTGGTCGCACAAAACTGGAGGTGTTCTCTATTTATGGTTCCATGCAGCTTTAATTATTATATGGCTTTAACAGAAACATCTCAATTCTTAGGAGCACATTTATTGTTATTATTATTATTATTATTATTATCATTACAATTAGTTTGCTGTAATGTAATTATAAGATTTACTTTAAGACAACATTGAATGGGCTACATTACCCATCTCCAAATTCAACTCACATATTACACAGTAAAACTACTGTACTTACTTGCAAATAAACTGCAAATGTAACTCAAATAAAGGCTGGAAACACTTTCATTAGGCTGCAATTACAGAGTCAGGAATGGATTCAAGTTTATATTTTTATTTTTTTCTTCTGTGTCACATCTCTCCAATAAAAGGATGAATTTTAAGTTTATTGAGGTGTTATTGTGGTTAGAAGAAAAAAAACACTTTAAATCAGATAAAATATACAGTTTGAACAGCATTATTTTCTCTAATGACGTAGGTTCACAAAATCTTTAAATATGCAAATATTGTATATAATAGAATATTAAAACTGTCCTCTACTTCACTGAAAAGTGTGTGCACTGGAGGCTTCAAGTTTCCACATCACACTTGTGTAAGTTGAACACTAGACCATATTTGTCTTTCAAACTAGTTATGCTGTCACAAAATCCTGCTCATGTGTACACATCTTACATTCCAGGTAAACACAACAAAACGTTTCCGCCTCCAGCCTTCAAGTGTCTGTATGCTATAATATATTTCCCCAAATGTAGGCCCATTTGCTCAAAACTTACCCAAAGACTATCCTTTAACATTTTTTTTTTACTAGACCTATTCCCCCAAATAAAGGGTGGACGGCCAAATCTTTAAAACTGTATGAAAAGTGGCTATTTTACAGGAATTGTTCTCACAGAAATCCGTTTCATTGAATATAATATAATAAATATAATATAATACATATAAAATATAATACATATAATATAATATAATATAATGATATAATTCCTTGTGCGATGACTGACCCCAGCCACCAGAGGTCAGTGTTACATCACACAGTGAGAGGAGACAAGAGTTCCTCCTCCTGTCCAGCTGATGGCAGTAAAGCGACTTTCACGTGTAAATCTGTCCATGTTAAACCCTCCAGACAAGGAATTTGATAATTATGGGTGATTTTCATGTTATTTAATCAAACATCATTAGCGTCATAACAATATTAATTGTGTGAAGCGGCCGACACCTGCGGGATAAACGAGGAGGATGTGATGCTGTCTGGACTCTGAGCAGGAATGATTTAATTTCTGTTGATAAAAGGTAAATATGAGACATGTGGATGGGTGGTGTGAGCTTTGTTCGGGTCCCTGATGAGTCGTGGTGTGTGCAGTCTGGTGGTGGATAGAGATGTCTGTTTGTTCTATAATGGTCTGAGTGTAGTTTAAAGTGAGACTTGTCAGCACAGTTCACTCATCCAGCTGGTTGTTATTGTTGTGTGAGTGAATCAAGACGTCCCTGTCTTCAAGGGACAGTCCCCCTTTTTCTGGTGACCTGTCCCCGGGTGGAGCTGTCCGCCGAGATGTCCCCCTTTCTTTTAGTCTGTGGCTGAAAAGACAGACTTGCAAAGTAAAGTAGTATTTAACGTGGTAAGGAAGACCAAGCCAGCAGCGCCTGTGGTTGACGTCTCAATCGTGTCGTGCTTGTGTTGGCCACCAGGGGGCGCTATTAGCTGTAGCAGCTCCGTGTCACTTCTTCTTCTTCCACTCTTTGGAAAACCTGCTGTGTGAAACTAGACACTGCAAGTGTCAAATGAAGCCACAACATTACCACACAAGCCTTGTTAAACCAGGTGGAGTGGAGAGGAAGAGGAGGAGGAAGCTCACAGGATAGGAAGGAAGGTGAAGGAGATAGAGGAGGAAAGGTAAACATGTGAGGTGTATTATTCCAAACAATGTTTTTTGAGAAAAACAAAACAAACAAAACCCAAACAATCGAATAATCAGAGTATGTATTGGCTGGATAGCAAGGAGAAAAAAAGTAAAATTATGGCTGCTTCTGTAATATAATAGACCTGATTGATCAGTGTGGAAGGTGTTAGGGGCCAAAACTAAATGTCACAATAAATAAATCACAAAATGGGAGCGACATTAAAAATATAAATATTGCATTTATGTGTGGATTTACTTTTCAATATTCAATGTATTTATACATTCTAATTTATTAATACATTTGTTCATCAAATTTATAATTTGATATCATTTATTAATTTATACTTTCCTTTTTCCAGACTGTAACTTAAATAGATCAGTGCATTTTTAGAAAGTCAGGGGGCGGGTTAAAGCCTCTGAGCTGTGAGTTTGCGTGTGTGAAGTGTTTAAGTGCAAGTTGAATTCCACGGTAGTTCATGCAAATATGAGGAACAGGACTGGGATGATTTCTGACTTCCCCTCACTAAAATTTAACCTATATGTGAATTGTCATGTAGCCCTCTTTTACGATACGCTAGCATCACATGGTTGCTACCAATGGATGCCTAAGGTCGCCTAGTTTCATATGATACCAGCGAATTTCCTGAGAATGTGAACAAGTCTCAGTTCCCTTTGTCTGTGGAGTGCAGTTCCTCTTTGACGTGTCCTCCCATTTGTACCACAATAGTACGGAGACGGAAGAGAAAAAGGGGGAACTTGCTGCAGCCACTGAAATCCCTGCTGAAATTCAAGTGGCACTTGATCGGGGGAACACATTTCACGAACACACAAGTGTCTCAATGTGAACGGACAAGCCTGCTGGGTTTGTAATACTGTTCATTCACCAGTCAGAGGCCACGACAGATTCTATGGATAAATAAAAGTATGAATTAAATACATGAATGAAAAGGTCCAAACTAAAAACCTTGAATGAAGTGATTTAATGTGGTGCAGCTTTAACAATTGCTACATGCTAAACACCCAATGGCTGCACGGTCTAGAGACACTGTATATCCTTTATTTCTTCTCTAGGTTTCCACTATGTCCGACCCGGTTCAGACCACCTCTGACAGTCTGTGTAAACTCGTCCGTTGGGCTCACAGCCACGGCACCATCTGCAACCTCATCCCCAGCCTGCAGCACCCCACCAACGCTTCTTACCACAATGTGCCGACCCCAGAACCCGGTCACCATGGCAGCAGCGTCCCTGTCGCTGTGTGGGGCTGCAGCGCGGGACACGCCTACCACTGGCCCCTCAGTGACCATGGCAACGGCTCTGGAGGCTCAGCGAATACCAGCAAGGGCCAGGAGAGGTTTGTTGGAGGGCGTCCATCCAATAAGGTAAAGATTTTAGATCTGTTTGTGAAATCTTGAATTTGAGAAATCGGTGGAGCGTCTCATCTGTTCTTTCTTTCTTTCTTACCTTCCAGGTGACGGTAAGGGAGTCATGCGACCTCTCCTGTAGCGAAGCAGCATCAGAGGGGGAGGAGTTCAGCAGCCGGCTGTTTGACATCGCAGGATGCGACTCCTCGGCCACTGACGACGATGACGACTACGAGCCCCGCCCACCCAGGAAAAGAGGCGGGGCACCAGGTGGAAAGGTTCCCGGGAAGAAGGTCAAGCAGGAAGAAACCTCAGCAGAGGATTTTGACACAGCTGCTAACATAGCAGTGACAGACGCTGTTTCACTGGCTTGTCCGGCCACACCACACACACACTGTGAAATCGCACACACACTGTTGCCCAACAAGCCCCTCCCACCCAGCTCTCAGCACATGCATGGACAGCTAATAGGTGATGAGGGGTCAGTGGACCCAGAGACGGAGCTGCTGGGAGGACGCAGCTGCACGACAGGGACCACGGAACACAGCAAAAGATGCAGCTCTGCCACCGAGACTACAGGGAAGACCGCAGGTACAGCTTTGTTGTGAGGGATTTCAATTTTTACATCAGCGTGAATAAAATTTGATTTTACAAAATACTCACAAATAAGTTAATTGTGTTAGTTAGATAGTTAGTTGTGTGTGTTTGTATACAGCTGTCCGTCTCCCTGTTACTGAGTGTGAAAGTGTTTCTTGGTGATGTGAATCCACAGTGGGGCACAGTGAGATGACGAGGCTGCGAGAGCTACTGTGTGCAGAACGCAGCCGCAACCAGAAGATGACAGAGGTGATCTCCAGTCTGAAGCAGGACAAAGAGCTGCTGCAGCATGAACTCGCCGCAAAGGCTGCGCTCATCTGCGACTTCCTGCAGGACAAACTGCGGCCAGGTAGAGTTTGGATGGGAAGTCCACCTATTGATGAATTAAGTCACATTAACTTGTACACAATCTTTGCTATGGTGAAAGCAAACAGTTGGTTGATATGTTAAAGTAAAATCACACCTGTTTTTGTGTATTATATTTCATGCTACAGTAAATAAATAAGTAAGCAGATAATACTGACAATACTTTATAGAAGTCTAGGGGTGTCAAAATCAAAATGACAACAAAATAAAAATATAAATCAAAGGTCACATCGACATCATTTTTCTATCGTCAGATTTAAAAAAAGATAATACAAACCATCTACAGAGCTTGTTGAAAGGAGCAGAATAAAAGCATCTCTTTTCCTTAAAAAACTTTATTATGAACGTGAATCAATAAATTTACAATGATTGTCGGGTCCAAAAAGATTGTTTTGTTTACGTCTGTGAAAGAATCCTGACAGTCGGTTCTAGCTTCTAACAATGTTTGTCAGCCGATGGTATAACGCTGTTGGTATCATGCGTTATCCGTGTTTCGTCAGCGATCAGCAGTTGTGATAGTTGAGTTCTACAGGATGTGCCCAATGTACTGTACTGCCCTAATATTAGCTAGCTAGTGTTGGCAATGTTAACGTTTGTTATCTAGCATTAGCAACTTGGTAAGCAAATTTAGAGTTGTCATTTTTCTATTTCTGGTTCTAGAGAGGAGATTGCATCGTCGCTCTAATCAGATGGAACCGGGAAGTTCCCACATGACCTCTCCTGATGATGTGGCAGGGTCTGATTCGGCGACACTGTTCGACTCATTTGAAGAAATGGACCTTCACTCTCTGGAGTGCCATCGGATCCTGAAGAGCAAGAGGAGCCGAGATGGAGAAAACACTCGAGTCAGGAGTAAGGACCTGACAGTAAACCACACTGTAACACTGACACTAGTCATATTGTGCATTTATTTTGTTTTTTAAGTTCATACTTTTGTGTCTCTCACTGTCCCTTTTCTCTCCTCTCCAGTGAAAAACGTGGTGGGTGTGATAGCGCGCTACATGGCAGCCCTACAAGAGTTTCGCCGCAGTGTTTCCATGAAGGTGGCGTTTGACCGGGTCGGCGTGGACCGCAACACCATCTCCCGTACGGCGGCCATAGCTGAGCTCAGCCTGGCTGCTCCGGAGGTGTTTCACGCTCTGGCACCATGGGATGAGAAGGAGGAGACGCTGGCACATTATGCCCTCCGCTGCAGACAGGCGATGGATGACAACATCAAAGCCAAGATCAAGACGATGAAGGCAAAGGGCGAACTGCTGCCCATTGTGTCCAAGTGACGGATACAGATAGACTGAATCACACTGATGCACACTTCTCTCTATGTTGGGGAATTTTGGCTCGCTTGAACATTCAGGAGGGATGAAGAAGACTCAGTTTGTCTTGCTAAGTTTGTAAAGACCATGAGAGATAGAAACTCATAGAGCAGATGTCACTATGCCCTGATCCATACCTTATCGGGCCTAACATTTATACAGGGTACATATGACATCCTATCTGATGAGGCCAGAATGTTCTGGACCTTAGGCATTTCCCCCACACTCTACATATGAAAAGAAAAGTCTGGACTGAGTCCATGGTGCGGAACAACATCGCACGGTTGAACTTTTTTCCAGTCTAATGTACTTCTGATGATTATGTGTCTGCATCACAGATACACATATCTGCTATTGTGGGTGTAGAAATAAGTCTCTGCCACCTGTCCAGTGCATTTCTCCTTGTATGTATGTGAAACATCCTTGCAATATTGCCCGTTGCAGTATGGCATTACCTCACTGTCAGCAAAATACATATTAAACAGAATGACTATTTGGTTTGTAATTTTTGCCTCTACCTTTGATGCTCCTGTAAGTCTGATAAATAAGGGACTTTTTTGTATTCAAGCTTCCATGGCTTGAAGAAAAAGTTTTTTTTTTGTTTTTTTTACACGATCAAGTACAGCGTTTTTTTCTGTTACATAAATTATTTTGTGTTCTGCCGCCCACTGATACTACACTGTTACCATAAACTACTGTGAACCATGAGCATTGTGAATCCAAGTCTGAACACTAGATGATGACTAGAAGTTAACTACCTAAGGGAAACTACAGTTGGCAGCAGTTAGCTGTTACTCTGACGATATGCTGACCCCTATTTATTTTGAGTACGACTTCAACAGCTGGCCAAATTTTACATATTGCACCTTTTAGCATTAGAAAAGGGAAAATACGGCTTCATCAGTGGGTATGATGTGGCATTTAAAAGAAATCCCTGTCATTTTTGTGTATGGTTAAAATTAAAAGAAAGCTTTAAACATAGGCTTTCAAAGCAGACATCTGTTCCCTTTTTTTTTAAGACTATGTATTCAAACCCTCTTTTTTGTGTTAAAAAAAAATATAAACTGAAATTCAATATACATTTCAATGTAACAACTTTATTCTCCAAATATCTATACAAATCCATTACAATTGTAAAAAACCTGGCAAAATGTGCATTTAATGGAGAGCCACGTGATTAGGGCCGTGGAAGGCAACAGAGCAGGATTTACAACAAATCTCAAGAGTTTGTTTTTAGCTCCTGGACAACTTCCCAGGATGTTTCACAGCTATCTGGAAACTTCTGACTGTTTTGGAAACTTTCCTAAATTCCGCAGCCACCTTGTTACTCTGGAAAATGTAAGAGTGAAAGATTCACGCTCCCCTGAGATTTATGACATGACGAACAACCGTCCATTAATCAGAGACTTAAAAGAGGAAACAGAGAGACGTGGGTCTGGTGTTCATGAATGTTGTTTAAAGCTCTGTCTCAAACCAAGCAGCAGGAGGGGGGCAGGAGGTAAAAAGGTCAGGTCTCAGGCTCCAGCCTCGGGATGACAGGGAGGATGAGGTTCCCGAACGAGGAGTCCTGAGTGATGAAGAAGCCTGATGAGTGTGTATGTGCATGCTGCAAGAAAAAAGACAAACACAGGCAAAGGTTTGAATGAGGAGTTTTTGCTTACAATCACATACTGATGAAAAAAACACAAAGAAGATATAATGTGCTTCTGCAGGTGTTAGTACGCGTTTTTAGTAAATTGGGACATAGTCATGTTAGCTGTTTACCCATTTTTAGTCTTAAAAAAAATCAGCCACAAAGATCATGAAGACAAGCCAAACACTGGAAAACAAACTCACCAACACTGAATGAAAACCTAACTGGATATTTACTAAACAACATCACTATTATGATTTGAATGAAGCAAAAGTAATATTCAACATAAATCCTAGTTATTGAGAATTACTATGTATTTACTTCAGCATTTAATGACTTTAGTGCAACTGCATAAAAAGGTGCAGTAAGTAAGAACTGGCCACCAGTCAAATTAATACTGTATTCATACATACCAAACAGAGGGTAACATGTCACGGAGTAACCTCTAACTGCTGTTGTAGCTGTCATTAGCCTGTTAGCTCAGTTAGCAATCCCATCAGCCATTGTCCACTCCTTGGAGGCTTGAGCTATACTATCGGACTATAATCTCTTGAGGTACAAAGTCGTACTAGACAGGAAGGGCCAGCACTAGCTGATTAGCATGCTAACTTCAGTCGGTATTTCTGCAGCAAAGTATATACACAAGTCTTTGACATAATGTCAAAACTGTTGTTTCATCACATTATGTTCATAATTATTATTAGGGCCCAAGCAGGGAACCTGCAAGGTCCCTATTGTTTTACGAATGATTATTTTTTACATTTATGAAAAACCTCGAAACTTCGAAAATCAGCCAATAGATGGCGCTTTTATGGCTAAATGATGAAAGAACAGCTGGAATGCTTTCACTTTTGAGTGGAAAGGCTTTCTCCATTAGAGAGCAGTGCTGCCTTGCTAATGGATACAAACCTCTGTTGAAGAGTCTGTAGGGTCACACAGTGAAGTCCTCTCATTATTTGTTCTTTATGTAGATCGCAGGGAGTTCTTCTGGCTTCAGCGTACATTATCTAATACTGGCAGCAGCAGGCCACCGAATTATAAAGGAACGACTTCCTCAACAGAGGTCGTTGCATGAACAAGCCCCGACAGCAGCATGCCTCTATGCGTGTGGACTGCGAGGGCCCGTTCATCACGGCTTGCAGCTTTAATTTCAGTACATTTTTGAATGGTTTAAAGTTAAATTCTTACATTACATGTTTAATACTAATTTGTGGTGCTACTTGATACGGTGTGAAAAAGTGGTGATAGAGGATATGAAATTGCATTGATTGGCTTCTGTCTCACCTGCAGGGCAGCTTTCTGCTGGGCAGCAATGTGCTGCTGTTCTGCGTTGTCCCGGAACTCTTTCAGACTCGGTCTGGACAGTGAGATGCTACATGATGAGAGGGCCAAAAAAAAAAGAAAGAAAGGAGATTTATAATGGTATAATGGTAAAATCACTGACAATACCATCAGTCTACTGTATATTGATATTTACTCCAGTTAATATCCTATATCAGTGGTTCATTTGCCCCCCTATGAAGGTTTCTCCAAGGTTTTGACTGAGAGGCGATCCTGTTGCCCTCCATAGATGTACACAGTACCTACCTGGCTCCAGGTGTGTTCATGGACTGACTCTGCATCAGCCGTCTCCTCTCCTTCTCCAGCTCAGCCAGGATTGCAACCCGTGCCTTGTTTGGGAAAGCTGGATGGAGAAAGAGAAGACAAAGAGACAGAAAGACATCAGATGACAAAGAGAGGGACAGAACAATATATATTAGCTGACATAACTGACTTCATCTAAGGACAGGCGACATTTTGAGTAAATGTGTTGATTGTGTTGACCACATAGTAGTTTTGATAACAAATGGTAAATAAAAAAATAAACATATATATATATATATGCATTTCTATTTATGGCCAATGTTAGAGAGGAACTACGGAAGCTAACTAGTTAGCACTTTCCCACACAGGAACCACAGAGGAAAATGTTTTCAGGGGGTCCAGGAATCGTAGCTACGCCCCTGGAGCCAGGACAGGTTGATTCAAGGGAGACAAAGCACCTCAATACCAATATTATTTGTCCCAAAACAACATAATTACCTTGTCCTGGAGGATTAGTAGCCATGTTGGTGCAGGTAGCAAGAGGCAGGTCGAAACTACAAACTACACAAAGGGTTATATTAATGGTTTAGCTTCAACGTTTTGTGTTTGTGTTTGCTTCCGCCCAGCTAACGTTAATGTTTCACTGGTGGATAAGAGACAGCGATAAAAGTCCCACAGGGCAATGAATGTACCTCAAACTTAAGATGGATAAACTACGCAGATTACAATTGCTGTGGTAGACCAGTGTAACAGTGAGTGAAAGTTTAAAATAATGATAAAACTCCTGTTTATGTGCTGTCGGTCAGCCACATTTCGCCTCCAGAGACCGTGTACCGGTTTTTCTGTTAGAGGGGTTGGCTAGATAAGAGTAAAAAAGACAAGAGGTCTCACTCTGCTCTTACTTCCGGTGACCAAAAACGTAATGACTAACCAAAATGAGGCAGAAAGTCTAGCGAAGGAGCATAATGAAAGCATGACAGTATGTTACCTGAAAATAACTTAAAGGGAACTCTTTAAATAAATCATAATATCTTATGAATGCCCATATATTTACAGTACAGTCTGTGGAAAATATACATAAATTAAAACACATATCGTTTCCCCATATTTAAAATGTGTATGCAAAATAAACCAAGCATAGGGGTCATGTGCATGTCAGCAACAATTAGCTCACTAATAGCACAAATTATAGCAAATTTGAACCCTGTCACATGTTTTAAATTAATACATTTTAGTTCAGTCTTTACTTTGGTAACTGGATGAATAATAATAATTTAAAAAATCCAAACTTGATGTGTAGTTGCTAGCTTTCTTCTTGGTATTTAAACAGCACTTCCTGCTTTTCTTCAGGAGACAAAATGTGCTACTTTGTCACTGAGATAGTTTGGTGACAATGACAGTGAGTTATCTTCATGAGAAAATACCATCTTTCAACCACGAGATACAGTTGAAAGCTTTGTAAAAAAAAATAGTTTGTAAACTTATATATTTTATTTTAAGCGACTGCTTTTCAGATGCTGCTTCCTTGTAGTTTCTCTTGTGTGCTGTGTGGTTACACTAGCTGGCTAAAAATGAGCATAGTAAACAGTTTCAGAGACAAGTCACAGATCTTCTCGAGAGACGATCTTTAGCATGTCTGTCGTCACGTGACGCGTCTGTTTACATCCGGGTTCGTGTAGTTTAACGTCCGGAGCTGCGCAGTGGGGGTCAGCTGACAGTTGTGACCAACCAGCGGGTGTAACATCTCAACTCAGGAGACCCTGAACCGAGAAAAAAGCCTCCCTCTGTCTGCGCTCACCGTTATCAGCCGCGGAGAACCGGACAGCCTTCACCCCCGTTACCCGGTCACGTCTTCCCGCCTCCTGCAGGATGAGTGTCGGCGCTCCGAGAGGCCTGGCCAGCTCGGGGCAGAAGCCCATCGCGGAGATCCTTCATCCGCTCTCTGCCGCCGAGGAGCCGCTCTCGGTCCCAGTCAACGTCGGAGGGGAGAAGGTAGGGTCCGCTGGGGCTGAACCGAGACCGGTTTGTCGGTCTTAAAACAACCAGGGGATGTAGAGAGGACCGTTAACTCAACAAAACCCCATAAACTAACCTGTTTACAGGCTGGCACCGGTGTTTATGGCTAAATGCAGCAAGTGAGAAGTAGTAAACAAATGGAAGTTTAATGGAGAAAACGGGATAAACATTTTCAGCAACGCCTTTTGTGGTTAATGTTTAAGGTTTCCTGCCAACGACTGTTAGCTAAACTGTCTGAGTTTGCCACTGAATCACTGTTGCATGAAAGATAAATCTCAGAAACTGCCTTAGCTAGCAGAATGTATAATATAGACTTAGCTTTAGTTAGAGTACAGCAACAAAACCACTAAAGCATCAGGCACAAACAAGCAGAGATAAAGATACGATGGAGAATATGATCTTACTAATGCACACACACACTCTCACAGAAGCTTACTACAGTATGAGTCGTGTGTCAACACCATTTAAACTGCATTATGTTTTCACGTGGTGACTCCAGGTTCCACATGTTTTGGTCAGAAAACAGATTTCTCTCATCTCACTCTCTGTAAAAAGGACCTGGCATCATTATCAGCAGAGCTGTCCTGTGTAAACAGCGATGGACCCAGCAAACAAATCATGAGGCTTTTACTCTTCCTGCTGATGTTTTACACGGGAGTAACAACCTTAACGACCAGTGGGTATTGCAGTTAATTATTGCCATTCTAGGAAGGTTAGTTTGCATGGTGACATACATGTCCTGTTCCATCGTTTTTATTTCTCGTGAAGCCTGTAAGAGTCACCCTATTTCCTCCCACTACCAGTGGTGTTCATTAATGGTTCTGGTCCCAGGCTGTCAGCCAAATATTAAAACGATTTGTCAACACATTTCAATAAGGTCTGATGGAAGGTCAGGTTGTGGTGGTGGGCCAGTGAACAACTGATCCATTATTGACGTGGAACAGAGCCCAGTGTAGATTTTCTGAAAGGATAACTCACCCTTTGCATTCTTAACATTTTTTTCACGTCTTTTGCTGTTGTTTAAAGAACTACTATATTTGCTAGAATGAAAAAAATTCTCGCACATATATCCCATGATTGTATCCAACTTTGTATTTTATTAAAACAATCCAGATCTTGTTGCAGAGTTGGCATTTATGAACATTTCTTAGCATTAACAAATTATTATTTTTGTTGTTGATTAATCTGTTGATTATTTTCCCGATTAGTCCATTATTTGTTCGGTCCTTCAAATATCAGAAAAAATTGTGAAAAGTGTTGATCAGCGTTACCCAAAACACAAGATGATGTCTTCAATTGTCTTCTTTTGTCCACAACCCAAAGATATGCAGATTACTGTGAAAAAAACTAGTAAGTATTCATATTTAAGAAACTGTAATCAGAGATTTTTTTTTGATTATTACCAAAATCAGGGCTCCATATTAGCTTTTTACAAGCTTTTTAAGGTACACCCAATAATTCAATTAATTAAAAAAAATTAATTTAGTTTCTTAACACATTTAG
>OMLP01007270.1:15438-33410 GCA_900302685.1 Spondyliosoma cantharus | reverse complement strand
AATACACATTTTTATTCATGTTTTCCTTAATCACAGCACTCGCAACAAAAAAGGGGCGATAACCTCAGTTGTTTGAAATAATGAACAGCTCAATTCAGGCGCACTGGTGCGACAAATGAAAATGTCCGATTAGTGCATTTGCAGCCAAAATAGTTGTACCCCGGAGCCCTGATAGTATTTGGCAATTAATTCAATAGTTGACAACTAATTGATGAATCATTGCAGCTCTATTTTTATTAATTAATATAATACTTTTAGATTTTTGTGCCACCTCGGTGGATGAACATGCCCTCTGAGTAGCATCTGCATCTTGTGGTCCTGACTGGGAGCTCGGAGCACCAGGGGAGTGCTGGTGTTTGCACCACTAGCACAGGAATGTTGGACGAAAACCGGCTGAGGCTACGTGGTTAGCATGCTGAAGTCAATATATATCTCTCAGCAACATAGACATCATAACATTTCGTCACGTCCTATTGATGATTTGAATTGAACTTTTGAACGTTTTCAACAAACACTCTTGCATATTGCACTTCATTTCTTAATCGGAGAAAGCAAACAGCACTCTGTGTTTGTACGAGCATTTTTGATAAAGCTGGTATATGCTGTTCATGACTTATCGTGACATTTTTTAATCAACCGCACAATATCAATCATATAGCTATATATGGATCCTAACGTTACAATAAGCAGAACTCCACATATCTGTTCCAGTATTACAATATTGGTAATTCTATTCATACATTCAAACTCTGCTCTGTATTACAAACAGAGATCTGTGTCCCTCAATCTAATATTTGCATATTCTTCTTCCCCGTCTATCTGACTTGTGCTGCTGTGGCCTGGTTGTTCATTCACAGCGCTGTAATGATGCAACGCAACGCAATTATCTTAGCTGTGATTACCACCGCAGGTTAGAAAAAGAGCACTGAAACGTCAGCACCCTGTCCCTGTGTGTGTGGTCAGTGTGTTAAAATGCAGAGTGTGTGTACAGGAGTGAGAGGAGAGAGCGTCGTACCCCCCCCTTTTTTTTAAAACACAGATTGAATTTGAAAATTTCACACCTGCCCTCTCACGGTAATTTAAAAAAAAAAAAGCGTATGGCAAAAAAAGACGTGTTAAGGTTCAACATTAGCTTCTGTGCTTTCATGCACCTAAACGTTGTTGAGGATGAAAATAGTTCCTTCCCCATGTGAGGCAAGAAGTGGCCCCGCGGGACATGAGTAACTGCTGTGAAGTGTTGTTAAGAGTTTAGATCAACTCAGGTTGTTTTGCTGGCAGATGTGGTCGGTTAGTTTTATTTTCAGAACCACTTTCGATGAGGCCGCGAGCCTGCTGCCTCGGTGTTCTGCCTTACTTCTTGTTGAGGTGTTTACATTTTTGTCTTGTTTAGATTTGACATATTGTTGCCTGCTGTCCCTCCAGTTTGCTAATGCAATCCCCTCTAAATGTGCAATACATCAATCATCAATCATGTTTTTTTTGCATTACAGTAAAGTGATGTCCCTTTCTAAGCAGATCAGCCGGTTCTAATTATTCTTATGCTTGTGTTTACCCACTAAGTCATTATATCCAAAGTGAAAGTACCAATAGTCATCTCTACAATATTGTCACAATATCTGTATCAAGGTGGCTGGTCAAAAATATTGTGATGTATGATTTTGTCATTGTAATATTATTGTAAGGCCATATTGCCCAGACCTGAATCCATTGTAGAGATGTGTGTTTTTTAAAACTTTCAACTTAAATGTGATTAAACAGCACCTAAAAGTCGAAAATCAATCACATAATTGTCTTTTCTCTGATAATAACTAGGGATGCATGATATACAGAATGTCAGGCCAATAAATGATCTGCCCGATAATCGGAAATGTGTTTGTATCAATAAATAGAGCCAATAACACTAGGCCACACTACTTTCATTCACTTCAGAATCAGAATCAGAAATTCCTTTATTGTCCCACAAACAGGAAAATTTGTTAAATAGCGGAGCAAGTATACAGTCCTATGTAGTCAGTGATGGTATTTTTGCAATCCTACAGTAAACTAGAAGAAGAAGAAGAAGAAGAACACTGCTGTTGCACTCCTGATGTTAAACACAACAAATCCTATCAGAGATGTGGAATATTAAATCATCCACATTTGCTCGCTACATCTTTACCTTTTTTACCCTCAGGTGTGCACAAACTAAAGATTGTGAACTTCTTCTAAAATACAAAACTGCAAAATTATCCATTATCTTCTCAGTAGTGACCATAAGAAGCAAGTAAAAACAATTATATAGTGCATTCCCAATAGTAATGTCTCCAAATCCACAGCACTCTCGCTGTGCATGGATGAAGCCCTTGGGGGAAGTTTGTCGTCTCTACTTGTTTCTGTAAAACCACTGAAAGATTGAAAGCGTTGGAACAAGTCAGACCTGTGGGGGAGTGTCATCTGTGAAAAGTCTATAAATAGTTTTGCTTCAGTTTTTATAGTTATATTGATCAGATTTTTTTTTCTTGTAGATCCAGATACTGACTATACTGATTAATGCACCCGTTTATCCATAAGATTGGAGGATGCCATTTTACTGGAAAGCTTCTCTGTCCTTCTAAAATAAAAGGCATCATTTGTTAAGGACAGAAACAAGTTAAAACACTGTTTCTTTCAAAAATACAATGAAACAGATATGTGTTATTTTGTTACCCTCCATATATTAAAACAAGCCATTTTTCCCTGGGGGCTGGGGAAATGTATCCCCTGCTCCACAGATACTCCATTTCTCTGCCCTCATCCATCATTCAATTACACAGACAGGAGTAGTGTCAGATGGTGTAGAGTGTGTGCAGCAGCAGCCTCAACAAGAGCCCCATTGACAGACAGCAGCAACTGCATCACCATCACATCAATCTATCACCTCTTTGTTTGCAGCTTTTCCCACTGCAGCAATCTAAATTTGATGTCACCGTTGTCTCTGTCCACGCAGGAAGCGGGGCTGACCAATGGCACACCGGTTGAGACGTCGAGTCCTGCCTCTGCGTCCTCACTGTTCAACAGGCTGCAGCTGGACGACGACCTGGAAGCAGACGTCAGGGACCTCTACGCCTCAACAGAAACCCGTGACCTATTTGTGACAGTGGACGACCCAAAGAAGCACGTCTCCACCATGGAGACCTACATCACTTACAGAGTCTCCACCAAGGTCTGCTATTGGCTAGTGTCATGTCAAAACGGTCTCCCTGGTTTTCTTTAGAAAAGTTTTCTTCAAGTTTTCTTTTTTTCTTCTAGTTTTCTTCTTTGTATTAAACTTAAATATAAAGAGATTGCGTTGGTTGGTAAGCAAGTTTTAGCCCACCTACCAATTATTTATACTGAAGTTTACTGCTAATCATTTTTCAAAGAATACAGTTAATATTTTCTGTACCACTGCACAGGTAATCCATCATACTGGACATTTAATCTTCTTATTATTTGTCATAGTTTGCTTTGTTTCATTTTTGTTTTTAAAAGCTGTCCTTCGTGGTGTGTTCAATGAACGTTTGATATCCGAGTGCTAAGAGCTTGCTGATGACCAGCAATGTTTTCTTTATGTAAGAAACTTTAGTTTTCATACTATATGTTCAGTATGTGCATTCCTTCTAATGGCCAGCAGGGGGCATTTTCACTGGTTACAAAAGGAGTTCAGATTGTATGTAAGCTTATGAGAAAATGAACCTACTTCTCACTTTTTTTATTACCCCATCAAACAGTTTCCAATGACTTGAGGGTCTCAATCCCTAGTTTCTTGTCCTCTTCAATACGGAATGATGTTCATTTAGTAAAATATTGTCCCATCTAGAGTAAAATTGATGATAAAGCAGGGTATGCTTTAGGGCTTGGCTACCATGGGATTGACAAGTCGCTACCACAGCTTGTCCTCAGATTCTCAGTCAGATCCAATGAATATAGCTTCCCTATCTTCACTGTCTCACATTTTTAACTTCCAATTTCTCGATCTGAAAAAAAACAAACAAAAACAAGATGGCGAGGGTTCAGACAGTGGGTTTACACTTGAGTACTTCACAATGTTAGCCTGTGCCTCCTACAGGAATGAAAAGGAATAGCAGCGGGAGTTTAAACTACAAATATGCTACTGTCTCCAAACTCTTGGCAAAGAATATATCCCAGGGGTGATGGAACAGGGTTAGTAAGGGTTCTAAGATTTCAGTTAGGGAAAGACTTTTTACTGGAATCCATAAAAAGAAATATATTTGAGACCAGAGATTTATTCAGAAACTTGTGTTTGGCTAGAACCAGCTGGAACCTCAGTTCCATCCTTCAAATCCCTCTGCCAGTAATCAGAGGCAGAGGATCTTCGCTATCTGACAGAGAGTTAATTTGTTCAGACTTCCAGCAGAGAATCATAGCTGTGGAGGCCGTTCCTTTGTGTAATGAAAGAAGCAGATTCAGAGGGAGACGCTGCCAGGAGCTGACGACAGTTACCTTATGCACAGGCTCACAGGCCCACGACAAATATCACAGCCCAATATGAACACAAAGTGTTAATTGAGATCACGTGGGTGGGCGTCTTTTAGAACTGTATAGTCAGGGAAAGTGAGACTGTGTGTTTGTGTGCATGCACTGTCAGCTATATTTCAAGGTCAATAAGCATGTTCCTAACGCCCCAATGTGATGATCGAAGACATGGTCACCCTCCAGTCTAATATAAATTCTACTGCTGTGTACATACAGTGCATTTCTGAACGTATACACAGTGAAAAATGTATCCGAATTAGCTGCGTTTTGAGTTAAAAGTTTTTTTTGTGTGTGTGTGTGTTTCCTCAGACATCAAGAATAGAGTTTGACCTGCCGGAGTACTGTGTGCGACGGCGCTACCAGGACTTTGACTGGCTGAGGATCAAGTTGGAGGAAAGCCAGCCGACCCACCTCATCCCTGTAGGGCAAATGAGCCATGATGCACACCTACATTCTGCGCTGTTTTCCATTTAGAAACGCTCGGTTTACCCTCTCTGCTCTGCTTCTTCCTCTTCCCGCATCCTCTCAATCCCTCTTCATCTCCAGCCGCTGCCAGAGAAGTTCGTGATGAAGGGCGTGGTCGATCGTTTCTCGGAGGAGTTTGTGGAGACGAGGATGAAAGCTTTGGACAAGTTCCTGAAGCGGGTCGCCGACCACCCTGTCCTCTCCTTCAACCCACATCTAAACGCTTTCCTGTCTGCCAAGGTAAGACGTCACAGGGGTGGGAAGTTCAGGGACTCTCTTTTAAGAATTTTTTTTTTTTTCCCCATGACTGTCTCACAGACAAATTTTGTTTTAAACTGTTATTACTTCTTCAACTACTAAGAGAGCTCAATTCAGAAACACAAGGTGGATATTTGTCGCTTCTCCTGTCGAATACTTGCATGCAGTGTCCATGTAGCTGTTTCCGTGGACAGGGTTTTGATACTTTCACAACATTTATACACCACTTAGACCGCGTGAGATCTTTTAATGCTGATAAAAACAGTGATCTCAGCAGTTCTTTCAGTAAATGCGAAACTGCACAGTACAGAGCTTCTTCTTCTTCCTTACTTTCCACGTCTGCCATCAGTCACAAATTTAGTCTCTGAGTAGCTGAGACACAAGACAAGACTTTATTGATCTCTGTGGGGGAAATGAGGTTGTTGCAGCAGTAAAATAATTGGACTCAGAAGGAAGAGAAAGAAAGAAAGTAGGGCATAAGGATAGTAGAACAGGATCAGGTCTACAATGTAAAGTGACAGTACAGGTGATAAAACAACAGTAGTGGCGAGGGGTTTTCTAAACACACACGTGACATTTTTTTAGCAGGTGGAAGAAAAGAACGTGTTATCATGAATGCTGGTTTCTTGTGATGTAAATGCAACTGTCCCCTGTTCTCGATGTGCGTCTGCAGGACCTGAACAAGCGTCAGGGTCTGGCACTGCTGACCAAGGTGGGCGAGTCCGTGAAGCACGTGGCCGGAGGGTACAAGCTGCGGGCACGGCCGCCTGAGTTCTGCGCAATGGGAGAATACCTGGACACATTCAGCCAGAAACTGGGAACCATCGACCGCATCGCTCAGAGGATCCTCAAAGAGCAGTCAGGTATCATACAGAGGTTGATGACTCTTCTTTTTCCTTTTTTTTTTTTTCTTTCAATAATGGAAATATATTTTGGGGCATTTTTGCCTTTTTATTGGAAACTTGTTAGCAAAGAAACAAATCTGAGTCATCCTTTAAATCCAGGCTGTTACACGTTTCAAAACATCTGCCTATTGACAGTCACTAGTAGACAAATGTTCTACTGAAAATATGTCTTTGTCGACCCTGAAATGTTAAATCGACAAGAAAACACATTGTTTTCAATTTCCAAGAGTGCGTTTAATTGTAGAATTTAATATTTGGAGGCAACACATTGACTTTCTTGACAAGCCTAGAATGAACATTGCTATTTTTTTATAAAATGTTTTGTCATTACTTCTAGTGACTCAAGAGCTGAAGCCTATTTTTGGCACCAGGAAGAAACATTTTGAAACGTTGGTGTGTGCTCCTTGCAACACGGCCTCAAGTAGTCTACTTTACTTAGAAGACCTGCTTACTGGCAGTTATTTGCATGGTGCTTGTGGTTAGCTTATGTCACACTTCACACTTCATTTTTCAGCCAGGTGGCTAACTGTAGCTCCAGTGAATCTATCTGCAGTATTGACCCACTCAGTGTTTGTTTGGAGAAAAACCCACAGACCTTTGGGCCTTGAGGTGATGCATGGTTGATAGCTGCAGGACTCACTCATGCATGACAAGTGATCCTGTAAATACCTGTCATCTGCTGTGTGAAAGGCTCATCGTCACCATCTGTTCTGGGCTTTTAGACACACTGTGGTCTTTGGTCCAAGAATGCAGCATGAACAAAAGGTCTGTCTTCCCACATTGGAAGAGATAAGATGGAAACTCTGGGAACTTTAGATAATGAAGGCCTGTGAGCTGATAGAAAGTGTTAAAAAAAACAAATGCCATGCGCGCTTGACTCAGCAGCCTGGCGTTTAGCCATCACTCCCTCTCATGTGTAATTTACAACATAGATTGTGCAGTTCGCACATGGTGAACACCTCTTTTCTTCATTTCTTGTTTGGCTTCCTTACCTCCCTTTTTTTTTTCTTCTCCCACCCCCGCTAGAGTACCTGACAGAGCTTCGTGAGTACGGCACTGTGTACTCCAGCTGGGCCGGGTCCGAGGAGGAGCTGCACCGTCCCCTGGAGGGCGTGGCCGGCTGCGTGGCAACGTGCTGCAGATCGCTGGAGGACCAGAGTGAGAACATGAGCCAGGACTTCCTGCCCGTTCTCAGAGAGTACATCCTCTACATAGAGTCCATGAAGGTGAGAAGGACATTTTGAGAGATTGATACGGTAAAATGTGTTGTTAATTAACGACTATGTGGCTGATGAAAAAGAAGAGAAAACCCTGCAGCCCAAAAAAAAATTACCTCCACAGATTTCCATTATTAAAATGTGAAAAATTATTCTAGAAAAATAAAAAAAACAAATGCTAAAAGTACATGACATTTTCCCCCTGCTACAAAGTATTTTGGGGGGAGTTTTTCCTTGCTCAAATCAAGGGTGCTCTGCACAGATAACAAAGCCCAATGAAGCAATATTATTTATGATTTGGAGCTATATAAATAAAATTGACTTGACTTGTCACACACAAAAACATTGTGTATCGCAAATCCATAATACATGTATATTCTAATTGTATTGAGGATGTAGAATATACTAATCATCATAGTTTACAGCTATGGCAGTTAGCAGATAAAAACACAACACATTTTGCCATTTTACACAGGAAGTGATACAATACAAGCAACGTAGGATGTCAGTCAAACTGACTTTTGATTGTCACTGACAATTAAACTAAACACCTTTTCCCATAATTTCACACTTTTTCTTTATTTGTTTATTATCAAAGATCTTATTGAGCTGTGTCACTGCCTATAATTTGTTTAATTTTTGCATTGCATTCTGGGAGAATAGTGTGTATTGCAGCAATCAAAATTTTGCATTCATGCTTATGGGCATGCTACTGCTGCGTTCCAGAAAAGTCAGAGCTCAGATATTTCCGACCTCCTGCTAGAAAGAGTACAGTGGAATGTCAGTTGGACTCTGAATTCCAACTTGTCAACTCAACAGTTTTTGTATTAGGTAGAAAAGTGCCATAAATTAACATGTATAATGGCATCTCTTGACTTCGTGTGTCCTTTCCCTCCTCTTATTTGTTCATACATGCAAAGAGACTGCACTGCTGAGGGTTCAGTCGTGTGCTAAAGAGACTTAATTTTTCAATGGCCAAGTTTTTTGTTAACTTCTGTCAACGTGCTCCAGGAATGCTCAGAGGTCGGAAGTTGGAAATTTCAACTACTAGGAAAATCCGACCTTGACTGGAACCTGCTTCCTTTTTAGTGTCCTTTTTAGTTAGTGTGCAGTCTTAATTTCGAACACAGCGACACGCTTGCTTTTTTTCAGCTAAGCCACCTTAGACCCTGAATAGAGGAAGCAGCATCGAGATTCTGCATGTGTCAGTTCCATGATTCAGCATGTCTCTCTCTGTCTGTTAATATTGTTCACATTTCATCTTTCTCAGAAATATTACAGTATCAGTGAATGTCACACAATGAAACGGTTGACTTCTTCTTGTTGGTTGTAGAATGTTTTGAGGAAGCGAGACCAGACCCAAGCGGAGTACGAGGGTCGACTAGAAGCAGCCATATTGCGCAAACAAGAGGACAGAACGCCGGTAAGTCGCCTCCTTCCTCTAACATACGTAAACTTTAAAAACTGCTGTGTTCACTGTTGCCATTTCTGGGTGTGTCAGTAGTTGCCCAAAGCTGACTTCCCACTACTTTTTATCCCTTGACCTGTTGTAAGCACATGATTGGGCATTTAACCGTTTAATCCCACGATATTGATGTGTGACTTTGTTTAGTTTGCCATTACTAAGTTGATATATAATATTTGTTTTGAGTTTCCATACCAGCTCCTCAAACAAAGATTTTCCAGATTTGAGAGGGAGAGAGAATTGGTTAAAGCTGTCATGTTTTCATATTTCTCCAGTACAACTCTCCCATCCAAAACTCCCGCACCACCTAGACTCCTGCGGCTGTAGCCTTGTAACCTGTAATCTTGTATTATGTCTCCCGAAGGCCCCTGTAGCTGTAGTTTTCTGTGTGTCACCGTAGATGCCAGTGGAGGTGGAAAAATGCCAGGACAAAGTGGAGTGTTTCAACGCGGACCTGAAGGCAGACTGGGAGCGCTGGCAGAGCAACAAGAGACAAGACTTCAAACAGCTTCTCACAGGCATGGCTGACAAAAACATCAACCACTATGAAAAGGTACGCAAGGCTGCTGGAGGGATCCATGGAATAGACTTAAAAACGCTGCTGGGGCGTAGGCTTTGAATCTCTGCGGGGAGATTTAATTGACTTGTGATCATTCATCAAATCATTTTTCTAGTTGAAACGCGAGGTGTTATCTGTGTCGTGTCAGGTAGTTTGGCTTACGTTGGGTTTTCAGATCTTTGGTACACGTGGAAACAATCTGTACAACATGTTGGCATACGTAGAAATCATAACACTTTAACAGATGTCCTACAACAAAACGAAAGGAAGCGTGCATTGGCCAAATTTACAAAAAGCGACGCAAGATTAAGAGTTTGTGGTAGGCAGCTTTTAGCAAAGTTTATAAAGCCTCCCTTAAGCTGAACAATTCATGAATTGATTATTTAAGGGAGTCGTGGGCTGATTTGTCACCACCACAAATGACTCACGCACTGGTTTTGCTCTTTTGGACAGAGATGCGATCTAAATGAAGGTAAAGAGGAGCCATTAAGAATACCAGATGTAAACGCATAAGGATACCATTATAATATCAGGGCAATAGAAAGGAGTATTTGAGGGCTCCATTATTGTGATAATGATTTTGCATAGTGTTGAGTCCCACTTCTTAGAAGCCCTTGCACGTGTAGGGTAATGTCACCATTATAATATCTGAGAAAATTTTTTTTAACAATGCTTAAAACATTTTTAACACCATGAGACAAGTTTCTGAAATGTGTTGAGGATAGCTGTTTGTAAAATGAAATTACAAGCATCATTACTTGCATCCAAAACTATGTATTAATGTGTTTTCAGTACTTGTCACTGCATAATTAATTCAGCTGGTAGTCAAACAGTACAGACGTTTGACACTCAGCCTTCATCGTCGCCAATCTCTTGATTTAATTTCAGTTAACAGGTCCGTAGTTAACACTCAATAATAAGCCAGTTCTGTTAAATATCTAGTAAGTGTAGTAAGCTGAGCTTTGGCACCAGATCAGAGCACCAGATGAGCTGAAATGGGCTGTCAGTTGTTGACCTTTATTTTTCTGGAGTAGATTCACAAACCACCAACACTCTGTAACAGAAACAGCCTGTTCGTACTCACACCCAGACAGTACAACAACAGGCTGATCCACCGAAGCAGTTAGGGGGTAAATTATTTGCTCGCGAAAGTGGCAGTACTTTTTAAACTTCACTCCCAGATTTATCTGATCTGTCCAAGAGCGGTGACCTGGAAACACAAAGTAAGTGATCACACACAGCCAGAGGCCAAAGAACATTGACTTCACAACATTACTGGCAGTAGTGAGAATAAATCTGAACCAAATGCACAATAAAAATCTGAGCCGAAATACCAGGTTTATTGCCAAGCAAGTTTTCACCGACAAGGAATCTGTGCATAACAATAAACATGGTAAGAGAAAAATAATTGGATAAAAAGTATGGTTGGTTTTGAAGTGAAGGAGCTGTACATATCACATAATGTTTTAAAAAATCTCTGCATCTCCCTCTTTCCCTTTCACTTTTTTTTGCCTCTGTCGAATGTCTCCATCCATCTCCACCCTCTGCAGTGCCAGGCAGCGTGGGAGTCGCTCGTAACTCTCCTGCAGGACAAACAGACTGAGGACAAAACGAGTGAGACGAACTGAAACATCTCCTCATGTCCCTGCACCCCCCACCTCCTCTGTGAAACGCACTCTCATGCCAAGGAAAAGGGCCAACTGGGCTGCAGATTTGGACTGCTGGACTCTGCCCGTGTTCACCTGGGAGGCGACTGGACGGAGGACAGACGGAAACGAATGGCGCGTTCAAGGACAGCGAGGAAAGAGGAGAGACCTACTATGTACAGACATTTTCCTTTTGTTTGTTTTTTTGTCGTCGTTCTTATTGACTTTTTCTACTTCATATTTCAGATTAACAGTCAGTTGCTGCCTGTGTTTATTTAACTGCGGTCTCGGGAGAGTTTTCTGCCTGTTTTCAAGTGTGAAGGATAACTCTTAAGCAAAAAACAGATATGGATATCGTGCAAAGTTTGAAGCGGTCAGAGCATCCTGGAGATTACTTTCTTCCCGTCAGGTTGTAACAACCTCCTAACACAACTTAACACTAAAACTCTCCACTCAAGAATCTTAGAGGCATCATATCGGCTCTAAATTTAAAGGACCATTTCTGTTGTTTTTGCATGTTTCAGCACATAAACTCTTATACATGCCATTACTGTTGCTAATTTTTCCAGGAGGTTTATACATTTTATAGTTTTCACATTTATTCGCAACCATTCTTGAATCGCGATGCGGCTTTTGTGCTCAAACAGAAATAACGCTTGGATGAGGATGAAGCAGGAGCTGTAGCAACAAACCTCAGAAAAACCCTGTAACGATTCTTCAAAATGTAAACTTTAGGATGTATTTTTCACTCTTTGGCACCACATTTAACAACAAGTTATGAATGTTGAGCTCTATCAGGGAAGTGATCCACACGGCAGAGTTGATTGTGCTCGTGTTTTGAGTGAGTGTAGCAGCACCACCTGGTGGTTAAGATGCTAATGGCTTTCAGTCTTTTGAAACTGGTGTTTGCTTTAGATATCACATGTGTTTTTTTCTCTTTTTAAACAATGGCCATTTCAACTGGCTGTAGGGATATCAGTGAAGGCTTCAAGTCAGCTGGGGATGAAAAAAGGGCAGGTTTACTCAATGACAAGCACACTGAGAGAAACGAATGAAAAGGGTCCAGTGGTACACTAATTTATTCTCTTTAATGAGATGAAAACAATCGGGTGTCAGATTTTTAGAAGCAGATTATAGAACATCTCTGAAAGGAACGAACACTGCATTGGCAACATGTGGTATTATCGCATCCCATTAACAAAATGTTAGTCCTATTTCAAGAGGAGGAAGTCTTGGAGGTGGGCTCTGACCTGAAATAACTTAATAACATGTTGATTCCGCTAGCTTATAGAGGAACAGAGCATTTCACATCCCTGCTGTGTCATGTAAGCACCCTGGGAAATTAGATAAACCAGCACTCAGAGGAGTTCTGTGAAAGCTTTTCAGGACAGCAAAAAAACTATGTTCTGAGTGATTCACTTTAAAAGCTGAAGTCGCTTGTTTTAAAGGGGCAGTATGTAGTTTTGGAGAAGAAATTAAAATTCAGCTGTTCTCAGAGGACAATAAGGTCCCCAGAACACTGTTTGAAGTTAGAAAGGTGGCAGGGTCCGCCACAGAATGACAAAGTAAAACAGTGCGAGATTTGGTTTATTTAGTTTAAGACGTAAAAAAACACTCAATGGAGATCTTTTGCTTCTGATTAAAAAAATCCTCTCCAAAAAGTTAGTATCAGACTAAATGTGTAAATAGTTCCCTGGGATAGAGCAGTTTGACGATTTGACCTCATCTGCGACTTGAGGAGGTGTCGTAGCACTGCAGTGTGTGCGGCCAATGGCGTTTTTTGCATCACACTTGTTTCCTCTTTTCTTATTTTTTGGCTCAAAATGTTGCTCATGTGGCCTTAAAGGAAAAATCCATTCAGTGTGTAATCTCTGCTGAATGTTTTACTTTGTGAGATCTGACTTTTCCCAAAATGGCTTTCTCCCATTTGTCATATTTATGGTTGGTCCCTTAAATATTGTTTAAATTTTATTTTGACGAAAAAACAAACATTTATTTATTAACTCGGCATAAAGTAGCAAAATCTGGACCAATGATGATGAGGTTGGACATTTACAAAGACGCTGATTTTAACTTTTGTTCATGTGTGGCACAGATCCGACAGTGTTGTAGCCTCAAACTGGAAAAAGAAAACAATTTTTTTTCTTTAGCATCCTTTTATTTATTGATATGATTTTCAGAAATAAGGTGCTGATGTGACTTTCTCCGGTCTGTGCTCCGTGAAGAAGTTTAGTAAGAACAGAAAGTCTTATGTGTTGTTGTTTTTTTTTGAGTCTTTGAATGGCCCTCGCCCTGTTTTTTTCAGGCTGCTGTCACATTGCTGTGCCTGTCCTCGGTGTAGCCAAATGCGAGAGAGGAAGTGACTGTGGCTGCTTGCAAACTGGTTTTGGTACTTTGTCAGTTCTCTTTTTATTCGTCCTTCATGTTTTTTTCCCCTCGAGCTTTAAAAGCACGGAGCACCTACTGTTTCCTCTTCTTCTGTCAGCGAGGTGACACGTGAAGGCAACTTAATTTCTATATATTCGTTCTAAGAAGGAGAGAAGCTTTCAGGGTGGGTTCACTGTGATCTAGTGTCGAGGCAGTAACAGCGGACAGTACTGTGGATGCACTGATGCTGAAATACTGTATTTGTATCAAAACATTCAAGGAGGTACCAAAACTAAGAGGAGCCACAGTTAGAGGTGTTTAAAAATCAAAACAGAAACTTCTGTAAGTGGTTCCCCAGACTGACTTATTGTTATTCAGTTAATAACAGCAGACATTCAAGCTAAATTAAAGACACCCTCGAGAGTATGTGACCACTAGTAACGCCACAGAGCAGTTTTTTCATGAACCGGTCCCCAATTTGTTTGTATCTCATGGAAACACACAGCATTTAGGTAGCTGAATACTTCTGTGTGTTTACAAGAAAACTCAATAGGGCACCTTTCAACCTCATTGTTATATCAGACTTTAAAGGGGCTCTGTGGAACTTCTCTCATTTGTTTATGTTGGCGGACGTTAGCCACTGTTGCTCTCTGTTAGCAGAGCAGAGAGAGACACTGAGACGAGGCGCTCGAGATCGTGAAAACAGTCGGTTCCTTCAGGCTCTCGCGGAAAATCCGACCGGAGTCCTTCACAAAGAAATTCACAGTCCAGCAGCTTTAAACAACTTAAACAGATCGCCCACAGGCTTGTATTGGCAACCGAGAGAGACGGAGAAGGTCTCCTCTTTCATATCACGAAACAATATGCTCACATATGGTCAATGAAAAGTTATTAATACATGTAAATTGCAACAAATTGTTGCACAGAGCCCCATTAAAAGTTCTACGTTTCAAAATCTGTTCAACATTTCATATTAGTGCGCTGAATTCTGAAACTTGATTTTCACAGTCACCTGCAAAAAGTCAACATTTCAGCCAGAAGCTAATGTTCACTGTAAGCCAACAACATTTTATTACTGACTTGATAAAAAAGAACTAAGGAATTGGACATGTAGCAAACAATGAAAGTTTAAAAAAAAGATCTGATTGGATCAGATCGGTACTTGTGTCTGTTACAGCTGAGCACTGTACGAGGCATCAGTGCATCTGTAGACTTTCCTGCTATTGATGTAAATGAAGTAATGACCGGATGAAGGGACCTGAGCGGGGCGCCGAAAGTTTTGGGATCATTCAGGCTTGATTTCAAATTCTTTTTGCTCTAATGGCAATATACTGTATATTCAATATAACCCGGTGTACAGCTGAATTATATGGTGCAGCTGAGTCTATTTTTGTATAAAAGAAGCAGGAGATCATTGTTGGGTTTCCACTGAGTAAGTGACACATGTTAGAAGGGACTTTTTTGTAAATTATTTTTGATGCTCATTGGATCCTAAGCCTAACAGTAGTTCGCTGATTCAGTTAGCTCTTCTTAGCCATTGTAAAATCACCATCTTATACTGTGTGCCTGCTGATTTGTTTTTGCACTATATACAGAGCTCCGCCCCTCGGGCAGACATGTCTGCTGAAAAAAAATAAACAAAAAAACTATAATTGCTTTTTTGCAGTTGCCAAAAATGAAAATAAATAGTTTTAGAGTTGGTTGAGGCGTTTCTTATGTCTCAGTTTGGAAACTTTGTTCTGTGATGTAAAGAAAGGCATCGTCTGCAAACAGGGACAAAACGGCTGCGGCTGTAAAGACGGTAGAGTCATGAGAGACAGGATTTTTTGCTTTTCCTAAATGTACAAATCAAATCTTTTCAAAGCCAAATGTCCCCATCTTTTCCTCCTGTCTTCTCCACGTTGATTCACACATGAAGAGAAGTTCTGATTTGCAGCGCAAGGACAAACCTGATCAATCAAACCTGTGTGAAAGGTTCAAAGTCAGACAATTTATGAACGTGTGGATCTAGCTTCAGTCTTTTTAAAAAAAATCTCTGTTCCTCCCCAGTGTGTACTGTTTACGTTCAGAGTTTTTATTGTACATTTGGATGTTAACAACATCTTGTTGTAATTATAAATAAGCTTGTATATTGATGTCGTTTTGATGCAATTTATCTTTACCTCAAATGATTTTTTTGGATATATTGGACCAATAATAAAAAGAATGAATGCATTTGATACACTTGTCTGCTCGGGTCTGATTAGGCTCATTTCTTTCTCTGTAACATTTAGTGTGTTAAAATGTATTGTAAGTGCATAAAAATAAGCAAGTGTTTGATTAAATGCACAGAATAATATAACCATAAAATGTGAGACAAAACATGAGTCTTAAAATGCAATACTAAATGAAAAAAAAAACAATAAAAAAAACATTTTAAATGATTTAAACAACTTTATTTACAAAATCAAGGTGAATCTTATAAAACATTGCATCCGTTGAGTTTCATATCGGTGGAATCGAATTTTAAAACTTCAAAACATACCTCAATAATGTTCATATACAAATAGATATATAGAAAACTAAACTTTTGTACAACTTACAGCAAATATTTTCCCTCGTGTTGAAACCCTTACACCAACATTAACGGTTCCTTCATTACCTGTAAATAACTGACAGCCCTCCTGTTGCATCAGTGCTTGTTAAAGTGTCAACAAACAAAAGTGTATTAATAAATATATGCAGTTTTACCTTCATATCTGCCATTAGTACCATAAAACAGAATGACAGGATACACAGTGTGAGATTTCCAAACCTGTCAGGTTAAGTTCAAGTGCTTTACAACCAAATGCTAAATTAACTGACCAAACAAACAGCTCCAAAAATGTGAATGTCTGTTCGTTTGTCAGCGAGACAAGTGAACAGAAAGAACATGATAAACTGCATAAGTGAGCAAACGTGAGGACCTCAAAGAGGTTAAAGATATGTAAGAGACAACTGTCAACGTCACCAAAATGTCGTCTTAAAATGACTTTTCCTTCACTCTGTCAGCCGTCCCTGACCTGCAGGTTCGGAGGTCAGCATAGATTCTACAAAGTGCATCTATCGTATTGTTGCAGTGAACCCTATGATACCTAAGTCTATTTTGTCAGCAGTTGGTATGATAACACTACTCACTACCAGCTGGTCAATGAATTAATTATTCAGCAACACAGTCTAAAGACAACATACTGCAAGTCTAAACAGTCTATATAGTCTATTAAAATAATAAAAAGCCATAGTACCCCCATTTTGAGAAACCTTTTAAAATATGTACTCAGAGCTTTTGAGAAATTTCACTGGCTGATGTCAAAAGTTTGCAACCTTTTGTCAAACTGGGTTGTCAAGTTTTCATGCAAGAGCCTCTGTGCATGTATACTGTAACTCTGCGTAGGCATCATTCAAATACACATGTTTACGAAAAGTCATGTTTTTTTTTTTTTATACAAAATGCTGATGTAAACATAAAACCTGCGACCAATTCCTCCTGTAACAACCAAAACCTCAGGAAGACCAGCTCTCCTGAGGTTTCTGTGGTTCGAACATTATAGGAAGTGAGATTAAAGGCAGCGTTCTCCTTTGGCCCGTTTCAAGTCTCAGTTCCCGTCTGCCTCGTACCATCGCTAACCCACCACTGGCGATGACGTGGGCGCCATCAGTCTCCCTGAATCCTCTCGTAGTTACGCCTCCGCGGTGATCTCCAGCCGATGATACTGGAGGGAGGAGAGAGAAAGTGTTCTGATAAGATCTGTGTTTTTAAAATACGTTTTTTCATTCAAGGCTGCACATCCTGTCAACACGGCACTTACAGAACTGAGGCAGTAGAAGTTTGTCACATGACCTTAATGATTTTATCTTGTATAGATCATATTTACTGATTCATTTTTTGACTTTTCAAAACTCAGATTTTTAAAAAGTTAAAGGTATTTTCCACCAAGTCCCATTTACCCACGATCATACTGATACATACTGTCATAAATGCAATTAATAAGTAAAACATAACAAAAGTTAAGTAAAAAGTAAAGCACTTACAAATGCACCAGCTGTTTCTCCCTGTTTTCAGTCTTCATGCTAAACTAGGCTAATGATGACATAATAAAATAAACACTACTCTGTTATCACTACACTGCCAACAATGTTACATTCCCCAGACCCTACCTGACGGGTATCATTGCCAGGACCGTTAAGATGCTGGACAGTGTGAAGACGAAGCCTGGGAACCAGTCCAGGGTCCTCTGATAGATCTTAGTGAAGCCGGGGATGTAGGCCAGACCGCCTACTTTCAGAGACAACTGCAGGGCTGTGAGAGTGGAGCCTGATGGGAAGGAGGACAGAGGTGAGACGTGAACATACATTTACTTCTAAACTCTCACAAAGATAGGTTAAATGATGGAAATGCACTCATTTGCCTTCACACCAAGAGTGAGACAAGAAAGATTAGCACCACTTTCATATAAATGTGAAGCTACCACCATCAGCCTGCTAGCTTAGCTTAGCATAACTGAGTGGAAACAGAGGAGACAGATAGTCTGACTCGGTCCACATGCAGCGAAATCCACAATCCAGCCCCTGTGAAGG
>OMLP01007263.1:6614-20983 GCA_900302685.1 Spondyliosoma cantharus | reverse complement strand
CACACAACATTTTCAAAACAAGTCCCCATCCACTTCAGTTCTTAAGGAGAATCCTGCTGTTAACCTCCATAAATATTTTTTGACTTTCCATCGGCATGAGGGTGAGTAGATAATGATTGAATTTTCATTTTAGCATAAACTTAACCTTTAAAAAGCTGGCTTACCTAATATTTGAAGTATCAGGTGGCGACATTTATGTAGAAATTAGAGTAAAAGTTAAGATTAATCCAAACTTGTTAAATGGCCAAGTTCAATATATCAATTGAGGAAGATTTTTTCATAAAGGCAAAGTGTTACAATTAAGTTTTTGTTTGCTTGGTACAGACCCCAACAAATGTCACATCATCATGATTTTAATCTGTTTTTTGTTTCAGTGAAAATAAGAATTGTGATGCAGAAATGATCATTCCAACTAGTCTTACATCTTAAATATTTAAGATTGATTAAATCATCAATCTTAAAGAACATACTGAACATACTGGAGATATATCCACACAAAGACAGCCCAGCATTAGCACTGAAATCATTAGAGTTCACTATCGCAGAGACTACCTTAAACTGCAGCACAGACATCACTCACTGCTGCCCTATTTTCTGTCTCAGGAGAGTATGAGGATTTTTATCTTCTGCTACGGAGGCCTCTCCACGCACTTACTTCACAGTACCATGATGTCATTCCTGTTGTTTGAGGCTCATGTTGATCCTAATAGTTAGAGGCTGAATTTAACTAAAAGTGATGAGGAACTGCTCTTTGAATGAAAATAACACATGTTAGGTTTGTGTGGGCATTTTTGGACTTACGTATCACAACACAGAACAGTGGCCGCTCTGTTTGAGCCCTCGGTCTACAAAAAACCATGACCAATGCATAATGATGCGTTTATTTATTTATTTTTTTCCTTTATTTTTTTTTCGTCTTTTTTCGCCGCGGGGGCAGGGGTGTGGGAGGTACACACGCAGGGCCGGTTGTGGTGCGGTTTTGGCATACATGTGTTATTCATGTTCAAACATTGTGGTCGTCTCGATCCATATTCATGCTTTTAAAAAGGCTGGCTGTGTGCATAGAAGTATAGTATCGCCTATCATGTTCCCTCCCTATAGCAACCACAGACAGGGAGATTCGATTACGTCTGCTAGAGCTGCACTGGACATGTGTCTGTATGTTTGTGTGTGTGTCTATATAGAAGGATGCCCTCTACACAAGGGTCTCTGTTATTTATGATGAGTGTCTAGCAGGTCTCCCCGAGACTATCTCAGGGGAACCCAGCTCTGTTTCAGCGCGCCCTCTGCCAGACTCTTTCAGCACTTGCTCTGGCCTGGTGTCATCGCTGGCTCTGGCCTGGTGTCATCGGAACGGCGCAGCCTTTGATTGTGAAGAAAAGTAGAGAGAGAGAGAGAGTGAGTGATATAGCGATAGAGATGTTCCCCGGCCTTCTACATTTCCTCTGTTTCCTCTCACCCACTTTGATCTCTCTCTGTGGAGCCTCTAAGTTTATGAGGTTTCATTTTTTGTTGAAATAACCTCCGTGTTCTTGTCCTTGTAATTCGTGGACGCGTACCGTCCAATCTTCTTCTATCAATGCCATATTCACTTGCGCAAATCTGCTGTGGCCGTGCAGGTTTATGCTGCCCATGTTTTCCCCTGAAAAACCCTTCACTGCTCCTTTCTCTCTCTTTTCTCTCCCTCCTCCCACCTCTTTTACACACCACCCCAAAACAACACTGGCACTTTTGAGTGTGATGCATATGGATAGCAAGGGGAAGCGCTGCATGTTGATAGAAAGGAAAATATTAGTCCAGCACGGGAACGGTGTTTATTGTATAAACAAACATGAGCATTGCTTACTGCTGTTACGAACAGATGCATGATGGACCAAGATCTCTCTGTGCCATTTTAAATGACTTCCTAAAACAGTCGTATAATAAGAACCAAAATGTTCATTATGTCCAATGTCACACCCTTTTTAAGAGCTGCGTATGAAACCTCAATACTTTATGATTAGTGATAAAAATGTGATTACAGAGCAGACTATTGTCGGTTTCAAATGCTTGGTCAGATGTTTAGTCATGTTCACTTATTACTATTACTTCTTACTGAACTTTGGTGATATTATTCGTGATCTAAGTCTGGAAACAGCTCATCTTAATTTTCTCTATGCAAAGTTCAAGAACTTTTAAGACAAAACAGAATTGTATCTGTATTTCTTCAGTCTGATCAAAAGAAGTCTGATTAGAGATTCCAACATAACTGTTTACATGGACACAAGAAAATGTAATCCGATAAACATGTGTGTTTAGATGATTTCGATTTTTTCAATCATTACTCACCAGTAATGCTGCTGTCTTGTTGAGTAGGAACAAGAGTCTGAGATGAGGTATCCTCAAACTCCACATCCACACCGTAGCAAGTTATGTCCGCCAATTGTCACACTCCTCTCAGATCATCCATTATTCATTAGTAGGCTGCCTTCAAAATTCTCCAGTGGTTCTTGATTTATTCAGTGGTTTGGTAGATTCTGACTTTTTTCATCTTTACAAACACTTGTTTGAACAACTTGTTGTTTCAAGCCTTTCAATCTGAAAGGCGTTCTTCTCTTGAATCTGTAACTCATTTGAGACTGCCAACAAATAAGTTCTATCAGCCACAGGCAGGTTTCTGTGCCTCTTCTGTGGAGCATGAAATTTAAAAGTTACCTACCCGATCTAAATAAAATATGAATTCTGAAATGAAAGTAGTAGAAAAAAAGCTTTACATTTCTTGAACTAAGGTTTTGCAAGAAGTATACTGACACAGAAAGTGGTGTATTGGAACCTTTATTTAAAACTTTACGAAAAGATACCAACCCCTAAGAAATGTCATTCAAGGTTCAAAGGTCATTTGCTTCTTTAAAACACAGGATTGTACAACAAAATCAGTCCCTTTATGATACAAAAGAGAAATATATTTATATGGTAAAGTGCTGAGGATGAGTCTTTTGCTAGATGACAGCATGGTTAACAGGCCACTGTTTGTAGTTTAACCATTAATTGATTTTAAATGTAGAGCTTAATAAAGCATGAATATTATTATTGACCAAAGGATTTTATAAAACATCTAGAAAATGTATTACACGCAGGCTGACACCACCTCAGTGTCTGGCTTTGTCTTTATGCATTGCCCTCAAACAGTGTGTATAATATGTGTGTCGGCACAAGGTTGTGATAGATGACTCATCCCAAAATGGCCATGGGGTATTGTGCGGCACACAAGTTAATAAACAGATACACTTTGGGGTTGAGTATTCCAGGTGAGTGTCTGTGTAACAGCTGTATTTCTCGGAGATCCTTATAGATAACTCTTTACTGTACAAGTTCGTTCCTGCGTGTGTGTGATCTTGATAGATCTGTGATGAGGCCACCAATGCCTTTCATCCTAATGGATTCCATCTGACCAATCACAGTGCAGAGACATGGCAGCAGATAAGCCTGTTGGAGCTGGGGAGGTTCCGGTAAACAGCCTGTGATAGGCCCCCACTGTATCCCCCTCTGCTCCTATCAGCAATCAGCCGGGGTTAATGGTGAGAGCCCGAGGCGGGCTGATTGGAGCCAGGCTACACATCAGTCAAGACAAACCCAGTGTTGGGCCATATGTCAGACTCGAGCTATTCAAGTCCTTCCTGACCGCAACACATGCACTTCACGTCGGGGAACCAGACGTGTTCGATGACTCGCCGAACTTGATGTAGAACTTAAAGCTGCCTGTATCCTGATGATGACACGAGCCATAACTCAGGCTGACCTGTTGTGACCTAACCTGTTGGCAGTCACCTGTCAGAATGTTTTTCATACTGTAAATGATTGAGACAGGCAGAACCGGCTCAGAAGAACGTGTGTCACAGTTTGACCCTCAGCCTCTCAGTTAAAACATATGACCGCATATATGATGTATTTGACCCCTCTGACCAGATCACTGTGAAGTGGGCCTGGGTCAGAAGCTACAGGTTGGTGTACGGCTGCTGTGGTCCCCAGTGGGTCGCTGGTGGTCTTTCTTTCTTTCTTTCTTTCTTTCTTTCTTTCTTTCTTTCTTTCTTTCTTTCTTTCTTTCTTTCTTCTCTCGGATCAAAGGGCGTCCATTCTCTCTCTACAAAAAGGAGAAAAAGAAGAGAATTCATACTAATGGTGCTGGGAGCAGAGGAATAAAGCGTTGGGGTAATTACCCAGCAATCACTGCAGCATTCCGCAGCTGAGGGGGGGCAGAGATAGGGTCTTGAGCCTAAAGAGCATGGACGTGGATCAAGTTGGCCGGCACACACACAGACACACTCACGCTCACGTACGGACTAGCTTGCACAAGTGCAATCTGTCTTCATTGAGCACTTCTGGGTCTGCAGGAGTCTCTCCCTGCTCATTTTTCTCTGTGGTCGACCAGAAGGAATCACTATGAAAACAACACTCGCTTCATCTTCCTCGCTGTTTCTCCGTCATTCTCCGCATGCATGTCTACATCTGTGCTGTGTGTTTAAGTTTGCAGCTCTGCTTGTGTGTGTGTGTGTGCCAGTGTCTATAACATATGTATGAATGCAGCGGAGGTCTCTGTGTGAATGACTTTCTGGAGGAATGTGTGGGGGAGGATGTCTGCCTGTCATGTGTGTAAGTGCTATATGCAGCCGCCATCGCCTGAACCTGGCCGGACATTCAAGATAATAATCGCAGCTTGATTGTGTGTTTGTGTGCATGTGTGTGTGTTTGTAGATCGGTGCTGTATGTTGGGAATAAGCCACACGTTACAGCCGATGTACAGAATGTAGGTCCATGTGCAAATGCATTTATGCACAGACACATACAGTGGGCGTCATTTATCTTGCTACTTATATTTTTGTTTCCCCAATGCTAAAATAGGATTTATTTAAATGTTTGGGGGTTTTTTTTGTTTCAACTTTTCAGACATTCTCCAAAAAATAGAAAATTAGGTTGCAATTTTCTGGGTAATCTTTCAGTTTTATTGATAAAAGGAGAACTTTTTGGAGAGTTTTTGTTCTCTTGTTTGGCAAAAACATAATATTAGTTGCAGCTTATGGAAATAACTCAGGTGCATCTGTAGCTCACAATGCCTCTGCCAGGTAATAATGGTGTAAATATCAACACAAATTCTTACTTTTCAGAAACAAAATGTTTTGGTGACACAGTTATTTGTGAGGAAATAATTGAAGGCTTTTTGATAATCACATGTGTTCGTGCTTATTTCCTGGCAAGAAAGCAAACGAATATAGAGCAGCCCAGGCAGCGGTGTTGTCAAAAATGTGGAAATATTGATAAGGATCAATACTGAATATTTGAAACTGTTTCAATACTCAATACTCTGCATTTGCAATGTAATACATGCTGCTCTGTTATCACTCAGTAGCTTGTTATATTTACCTTTTGATAAATATCTAAATGTTATGTTTTGCTCCCCATGGTATCAAATTTGGTATCGATTATTGATATTTTAAGGTATATTTTAAAGGTATTCTATCGAAGTTAGACAGTAAGTTCCTGCATTGTGACAACGCTACCAGGTAGACTGTGTTTTAAATCATGTTTATATATTAAAATAATTGGGTCGGGCCTTGTCTCCCAGCTTGATGATGATGGCAGCACTCATCTGTTGAGGAGGTTTTGTCTTCAATTCCTTGCAACTCCTGATGTGCAGTTACTTTTTTGTTATTTCAAGTTTCACGTTTTGCAACTGTTGTTTCACTCCTTTCATTCACATTCCATAAATGAAATTAGAGTTATGATATCTGTAATTTGTTCTTAAATTATAACCTTTGTGAGCCAGATGCCCCAGCCACTGAATAATGAGTTGGATTTTAGTGTTGCCTTCTTTTTTCCTGGTCTATTTAACTTAATTTCTCTCTATTTCTTACTTTGTGGGTGTTCTGCTTTCCTTTTTATTTGATGTTTCTGAGGCTCTGCCTTAGTTGTTAAGATATAATCAAGGTCATGTGAAGTACAAAATACAAAACTTACATCATGCATATTCATCTGCAACCTGTGCGTTTGCTTCTCTGTATTTATAGAGAGTATTTCTCTCTGCTTTTGCGCATGTTTGTGTGTCCGTGTGTGTGCATTTAAATGAGTGTGTGTGTGTGTGTATGTGTGTGTGTGTGGACACAGAGCACCTTTGTATTTCTAAACAGGCACTGGTAGTTAGGAGCAAAAGGCAAGTCACAGGCCTCAGTCGTAATAATAGTGAAACCCGTAGAAAATTCTGTCTCTTTCGTTTGCTCCCAGTTTTCACATTGACAAAACTTTTTTAGGCTGTAGGATAGGCGAGAACCTGCTTGCTTAATGGGGCATCCTGCCTCTGCATGGTCCTTTTTGGTTTGGATGGAAAAGAAAAAAAGCTTTGACCAACAGATCAAAAAAGCCTAAAAGAGGCCTCTTTTTTTTTTAACTCTTCTGACTCTCTTGTGACTCTCTTTTTTCTCTCCATGAGGAGGAAACTGTTCCCCGACAGAAAAGAATAATAACCTCTACTTTTCCTTGTTAAGAAACGTGTGGATGATTTCAGAACCTGTGCTTCTTGACCCTCCCTTCTCTCCCTCCCTCTCTCGGGCACCACTCGTCTTATGAAGTCATCGTGCTCCGTCGCTCTGTTCGATAACAGACGAGTAATGGCTCCTCGAGCAAAAGCAGCATGACATCAGGAAGGTCATTTGAGGGGAACAGGGCAGAGGTGTCATTTTGCTGTTTTTTTGTGTTACCTTGTCCCCCTTTGCATTCCCAGCCAGTCGACTCAGCTGGTCTGTGGAGATCTGGTAGGGTTTTATTGTTGCAGTTGCCTTTTAGTAGCAAACTCCATTTGTGTAGTGTAATGATTCCTGACAAATACATGTTTAGCTGCTGCTCTTATCCAGGGAAATTTCCCCAAATGAGGTGTGGAAGATTGAGCATGTTGAAGGTGAAGGTGAAGGCCTTGCTTAATTGCGCAAGTAAATTCGGAGAAAACACAATTTTTCATTCTAGCTGAACTCTGGAGTTGTCACAAGTGGATAAATTGGACTGTTTGCCACATGGGGGCGCCAACTTACACAGTATCCAAGCTCCAATGCGTCTGTCAGTCTTGCCCAAGTTGCTCTGTTCCACAGGCAGAGAAGGGGTGGTGGTGGTGGGACAGGGGTTAAATGAAGTGCAAGCACCCCCTCCTCACACTGAAAAGGTCACTGTCTTCCCTGAGCTTCATGACCAGTCTGTGCTTTTCTTTGAAGAGCCACATCTGAGTGCTCCGCAGCAGGAGGAAGTCCTTTATTAATGTGGGAATCAACAAAACGCTGATAGCACGAGATGGGAACAGTATGCAGGTGTCCATGTTTGAGTATACTGTAACTGACACACAAGCATAATAAAATTCCAAGTTTAATATGTACATGCTTTGCTTGGATCGCAGTACGTGATTGTGGAGGAGTTAAAGTAGCAGTATGATATTTCCAGAATGTCGTCTTTCATCGTGATTCGGTTTGACTCTGACCTAGATTTCTCTGGGGAAGTACACAGTGTGTTACTACATATTGTTCAGTTTGCGGTTACTGTCCCTCTGTGCATATGTGTGTGGCTATGTGTGTGTGCACGGACGTGTCAGTGCCAGGATCTCTGGGTTTTTACAACTGTCCCTGTCATATTTTCAGAGGCGATGACAAGCATAGAGAAATGAGTTGCCTCTCAGAAAGGGCGACCAATTATTGTTTGGTATTTTTATTGGTCCAGAAGAGTTTTAAAAATACAAATGATTTTTATGGTGGTCACGCTCCACGCTGGTCTCCTTTGTGTTCTGCAGAAATGATTCCTCTGGAGGCCACAGAGTTCTAGCCCTTAGTTTGGATGGAAGACAGACGGGTCGACCGAGTTTGTGGTTCTGCTCCGGAACAAGCTGCTTTTAGATCACAATTTTTTTTTTCGCCAGAGACACAGGGCCTGATACTGTTTCACCAGCTTCTTTCCCATTACATTAGAAGGCAGCTTGTCCTAATCATGATCAGACTCTCCAGACTGCAAACACAATGACACACCAAGGCTCCCAAAGGATTTCAAAGCCCACTTGAAAGAGAATCAAAATTGTTTTGTTGACAACTATTTACTTTGTAACTTAACATGAATATATAGCAGCTATTGTTTGAGACTTCCCCTCCCTAATTCAAAATATTTTTCACTCATTTGAGGATAAGTACGAGCCAAATTTCAACATGACCGACCACTTTTAACCTGCTAGTTCCACCAACTAGTTGATACGTTTGGAACTGTAGCCAGCATCACCAAGTTTATCAGATAATTTGTCAGCCATCCTCGTCCCCATATTACACATACAGTACAGTACAATAACATATTTTGGTTGCAGTAATCTCAGTAATTTCTCATATGGCAGCTGTAAAGCCCCTCTCTGTATCTTTTCATTTTCATAATTCTGTCAGTAATATTTAGACTATGACTAACTAAATCACTCACACTTAAATCACTATTTAATTATTATATATTATAGTTCATTGTGTTTTTGTTTCTCTAATGGCAATATCACAGCCGACTTTCAACCCTGGTTTCACCAACAATTTATAAACAAAATGGCCAGCATCACTGAGTTTATGAAAGTTACTCTGTATTATTTGTGAACCATCTTTATTCCCCTAGTTTTAATGTACACTACATTTTTACCTCATGTTTTAACCTGTCTGTTGGTTGGTTTGTCAGCAGAATTACACAAAAACTACTGAATGGATTTCTGCAAAACTCAGATGAGGAGTGTTTTTTGATTTTTTTGTTAAATTCTCAAAGAATTCATGCATTAGCATGAATCTTGCTGAAAAAATAAGACATATTTTAAGTGGCTGGTAGCTGTGACTGAATACAAATGGGACTCTTGGGCTTTGGCGGAGGTAGGTGTGCCCTCTACAGACTACCATTCTAGTTTGTCTTTGTTTTTACATACATTTCATCATACATACATCTGATATGTTGATGACAATTAGGCGATTTAACAACTTCTTAGGCTTTTTTATACGTTCTGTTGTTTTTCTTTTCTATTCACTTTGTGAGTTCCTTTGTTACGTACGTTCTTGAAAGGTGCAATATATATTAATTTAAAAGTAGTAATATTTTGCAAAAATTGCTGACTGACAAATTAAATATGGCTCAGTGATATAGACTTAAAATTTCTTAGTATTTTTCGACTGTAATGCAATACACGATAGACAGTTTATCTTAACATTTTGGAAATTTCCTAAAAAGCACTTCATAAATACTGGGATTAAACCTCAAATCACGACATTTTTGACAAAATACAATACCTCAATATTAATATTTTGACAGCATTGTAGGGATGACTATTGGTACTTTCACCAAACATTAGCATGATGTGATTTACGATAAATAATCATCAGTAATAGGGATTTAATGACCAAGTAGAACAGTCCAGTGAGTTCAGAAAATGACATCACGTTACTGTAATGCAGCCTTTAAAATCAGGAAAAGACATTTATGCCATATCATAATATTCAAATCCCAGACACTAAATAGTCTCATATCACAATAACGATATGTATTGTACATACTGCCCAGCACCTAATCACTGGTAATCAAATCTCCACATCCCACCACCTGCTTATGCTTTAGTACTTTACTACTCAGCTGTATTTTGGAGCTACAACTGTGCAAAGTCAAGGTCAGTAAAAGGTAACCACGCATCAACACTCCCTCCTTTAAGGGGAACCTGGTCCCCTCCTATCAGCTCGTTGATAAAGTTATCGGAGTCAAAACAGTACGGCTGTAAACAGTGGGGGGCATGTGTGTGGGAGAGGCCTGAGACAGACGTCATGGTTTCTCAGGAGGCAACACACTCACTGACAAAGACAGTCCACACCGCAGTGCCTGGCCTATAGAGTCATGGTAGCTGACTATCGTAGGTGGTCTGCTTCAGCGGGAGGTGTGTGTGGTTGGAGAGTGGGATGACATATGCACAGTGGTTAATGATAAAAGCCTGTGTGTGTGTGTGTGTGTGTGTGTGTGTGTGTGTGTGTGTGTGTGTGTGTGTGTGTGCGCGCGCGTGTGCGTGTGTGTGTGTGCGTGTGTGTTCTGTATCTGCTGGCTGATCTCACAGCGCAACAAAATGGACATCTGCTACGCCTGCGATGCACAGATCCATATGCAGAGGAAGAAAAAAAAAGTCTTTGTGCTACAAGATCCCGAAATAACATTTCACTCCGCACTTTCTTTTAGGTGTAGATTTAGTTTCTTCGCGGTCAGACAAAACAAACTAAATATGAAACGAGATGAAAGAAAGATCTAGAAAACTCTGATCATCGTTGATGTTATAAAACTCTTCAGTCATGTAATGTGTTCCGGGAGACCGCCGCTCTACATCACACTTCACCTCATATCGTCATAGTAAACTATACATCAACCCTTCTGAAGGTTTGCCATGGATGGTGCTGTTCTGTTCTTTCCTCCATTTCTCCCATCGCACAAATGTTGGTCCATTCTCCTCTGTCCTTCAATTATGGCTGTTTGAACATCGATAAAATCATCATCATTTACACACCAAATGCGTTATTTATGTTTGAAATACTTTTGACCACAAAAGCTTTCATTTAGCCAACATAAGCTTCAGAGTTACTTTGCTAAAGACAGACAGGAAACAGGAAGCTGTTCCAGTTCCAAATTTTTTTCCACTGATTTCTTCTACTCTTATTACTCAAAGGTATCTTTTTGTCTTTCTGCCCTTTGAATTGAACAGTCTGGTTCAACCATTTAACAGTGTTAGGTTCTCCATGTACACAACATTACTTTTTTTAATACATATTTTACATCGTCTATTTGTAAAAAGTAGTTTCTACAACCTAAAAGCAATAAAATTTTGGGCCTCTCAGCCATCTGACTATAACAAATCAAAACTTTAGTGGCAGAAGATTCCAAAATTTTGAACATTGTTGTATATCAGCGGTTTTCTAACTTTTTGTGCCGAGCCAAAATGGCCTCTTTAACGTGAGTTATGTAATCACTCTGTACATGCTTATTTTTCATCAGCCAAATAAAACTTAACAAAGTGATCGGTTTTTTTTCTTCTCTTTTCTTTAGGTGGCGGAACATCTGTACTGCTGGTTAGTTGTGGTTCTCCTCACACAGTAATCCATTCATCCAAACATATAGCCATAGCAACTGTAGCAAGTAGCTACCAACGCCCGAGTGATTGATTTAAATGTAGCAAAAGGACAAGCCACCATGAACACAATCACACAGTGTTCTTCAATTCATGTGTAAACTATAGTTTTGGGTCAGGGCGTCCTCTGTTTGGAGCTTTCTCCTGTATAATGTGCAGGTGTCTTAAGTTTTAACCTACACCTGACATACATTTTAGGTCCGTGAGAAAATATGAGCCCAGGAATCCTCACCTACCCGACTGTCTTTGTGGAACATCTTTGGTCGAACATGTTCAAACATGTGTTTGATTGAAATCAGACATCACAGCTCTCAAAATGCGGGCCAAGGATTGATCAGTACACGACGGGAAGGTGAAGCCTCTTTGGCAGGTTACCCGCCACCGTTTTAATACAGCGTGTCTGGCTGTGAAAAAGGTGTCTGATGAATTTCGAAGATGCACCGACCGCTGCTGCGGCGTGTACACAACAAAGCTAATTTCCCATCCAGCTTCTGAACAAGTGTTCCTATCCTCCGGGCTGCGGGACCACTTCGAGCCTATTTTTACCACACAGACCTTCTTCTTGGATAAAACCTTAAATCTTCAGCCAGTCTAAATATCAAACCACAGTTAGTGTGTAATTACATTCTGCGGTCGGTGCAGCCGTATGAGATGAAATGGAGGGGTTTTATAGCGAGCGTGTGTGGAGGAAAATGAAGCGTGTACGTGGTGAAGGGTTTGAATCAGGCGTGTATAGACCAGCGCTGAATACACGCCAACATGGTAGTCGATGCAGAAGAGGTTGATAATTACAGGCGTACAGAATGGGAATGTGGTCGCCTATGTGTGTATCTGACAGTGTGTGTATGTGTGTTTTTTGTCTGTGACCGATACAGCGGCCTCGGCTTCAGCTACGACTGATGCCAGCTGGACCGGGTTGGCACATATACAAAGACTCCCACACACACACACACACACACACACACACACACACACACACACACACACACACACACACACATACACACAAAGTACTGGAAATCACTGGCACAGATACACACACGGAAATGTGTACAATATACATACTGTATATAGCCCCATGTACAGAAGCACACACACTCACACACACATGCAAATGTACTTTTGCATGGTACCAAAATATATCCGTACACAGAAGCACATGCATTTAAAAATACTAATTCAGGACCGCACAGACACACACAGGCGGACACACCCACACACACACACACACACACACACACACGCAGATCAAGATCCATTTAGATTTAACATCGCCAACACCTCTGCAAAACAAGACAACCTGCAAACCGATCCAAAAATCTTTTGAACCGTTTTACAATTCAAATGCACAATTTGTTGGCTGCTTCAAATCCTGAATATAAACACGAGAAAAATTATATATTTTTTAAATAAATTATTCTATAATTTTCAAGCCTACAGCTCTTTAAAAAGCAGTGATCTTTTCAAATTTTTTTTTAATTGGTAGATATTTTAGAAATTTGTCAACACAATTCAAATTTGTCCAGTGTCAAAGGTTTTAATTGTGATGTACAATGAAGCTGTGTTTTAAATGAAGACTGAAGGAATTTATCTATTAATCAAATAGAATGTAAATGGTAATTTCAGTTTCATTAATTTGTTCTCCTGTGTCCCACATGTATTACATATTATTTAAAATCCTTTGTTCTGATCAATTATTAACTTCCCACATTCAAAATCCATTCCTCCACACAGACAGCAATATACTATAACAAAATGAAGCGGTATAATTTACCATTATTTCACTGATTGGTCACTATACCAGATTAAATTACAATTTCATCACTATTAATTCAAAATAAAGTTACATCAAATATGCAGCATGAGCAACTACTAGCTTTAGTCGTCTTTCTTTCTTTCATTTTTGATTCATTCACTAATTCACTCAGTTACATCTTAGGGTGAAACACGTTAATAGTCTATTAATATTCTCTAATATTCTAGAAAATAACATAATAAATATAAAAACTTAACATAAATCAACTATCATTACTAATGGTAAAATCACAGTTAATTAACCTTTAGTTAACAGTTATTTGCTTGTAAAAAAACAAATGAAATGTTTTATAAACCATTCATTAAGCAATTGTACAGGTTTAGAAACATAAGTTGCAACTCTATTATGGCTATTCAAATAATGTGTGTAGATGAACTACACAGTATTTATTGACCATTTACAAAGTATTATAAACATCAGTTGCACCTTCACGATAAAACAATTGCCTAATAAATGGTTTGTTAAGAGTTAAATAACTATTGACTGAATTGTGATTAACTTTAAAATGAACCATTTATAAATGCAGCTGCCAGAGCAGAAACACGCAGGAATAAAAACATGATGAACAATCACAGTGGTTCAGAGAACTGTGATCAGGTGAAAAGTGTGTTTAATTGTGTGTTGTGTTGTACACAGAGGCTGGGACAAACAACCCAACAAGAAACCAAAAAAATGGCCTAACGTAGGTCGTAAGCACCGAACGCATGTGGATTTTGGATGAGAAGCTTGTGCATCTGTAAAAGAACTCTCCACTTCAGCGCTGACATTTCACATTCACAGCAACGATCACCCCCTCAATCCACTCTGCTTGCTGCTTACGTGTCGCCGGGTATACAGGAAACTTAAAGTGGAGGAGGGCCAACACTGGCAGGAGTTTTGTCTCTTCTGCCACGGCAGCCCTAAATAGAACACCCCGCAGAGTACTGACTGCTTAGTTTATTATTAGTTTATTACATGTATTTATATCAGGACCATGCACAAAATACATAAATCTCAAAAATGGGAGAAGATGCTTTGTACCAGAATTAGGTTTGATGATTACACACGCACGCACAAACGCACACACACACACACACCACACACATAACCCCTGTTCTTCACTTTTGTCTAAACATGGCGACCTTTTCACCTCCACCATCTCTGCAGGCCAAGCTCATGTATTACACACACAAACGAAAATCCCCAGTATTTTAATTAGAAAAAAGCCGGGCAGGGACGGAGCAACGCGGGATGGGGAGGGTCAGCCTCAAGATCACACACCCTGTCACAGAACACTGTGAATGGACACACAAACAGTACACACACTCACACACAGAGTGTGAAAGAGAGAGAGAGCGATACCAACGTGAAGGTTTATAAATATATATATATATATCTTATATCACT
>OMLP01007261.1:3126-29731 GCA_900302685.1 Spondyliosoma cantharus | reverse complement strand
GTTGATGGGACGATGTCGTTCACTGAGCTTTAACACAAAACTACACGAGGTTTGACTTTAATTACAACAAACTGACAAACATCATGTGTGAGATTCATGTCCCTCGATCAATCAGCTGCTGTAGTCGATCAATCAGCTGCTGTAGTCGATCAATCAGCTGTTGTAGTCGATCAATCAGCTGCTGTAGTCGATCAATCAGCCGCTGTAGTCGATCAATCAGCTGCTGTAGTCGATCAATCAGCTGTTGTAGTCGATCAATCAGCTGCTGTAGTCGATCAATCAGCCGCTGTAGTCGATCAATCAGCTGCTGTAGTCGATCAATCAGCTGCTGTAGTCGATCAATCAGCTGCTGTAGTCGATCAATCAGCTGTTGTAGTCGATCAATCAGCCGCTGTAGTCGATCAATCAGCCGCTGTAGTCGATCAATCAGCTGTTGTAGTTGTTGTGAAGTTTCACCTGTTTACAGCGAGTGTCTGTATTTTTTCCGAGCAAATGCACCAGAACGTTTTTAGATCAGGAGTCAGGAGGACTCAGAAGTTCTGACTTGCAGTGGACAGCATCGTTAGCATTGGGGCGGCTGTGGCTCAGGGGTCGAGCCAGCGTCTTGTTATCAGAAGGTTACTGGTTTGAGTCCCCTGGTCTGCAAGATACTGAACCCAAACTGCTCCTGGTGTTCTGGTCTTGCATGGCAGCCGCCACCATCAGTGTGTGAATGTCTGAATCACTGAGTCACTTTGGATGAAAGCGTCTGTAAATATAAATTTGTTCCCTTGAGGTCCAATCGGACCTGTTCACTGAGGTTTGAGCTTCTTTCTGCCTGTTTTTGTGAGACAACATTCTGTCCAGTGGCTGTTGAACACTTTGGTTGATGTCAGCAGACAAACGACTTTATTACAAGTTATACAACTGTTGACTTTATGTGTTAATTCAGCTCATAGATCAGATTAGAGGTTTAAAACGACGGGCTGTGGACTCAGATGGACGTTGTGGAGGAAGGCAGCTGTTTGCTAACATGTTAGCACAACTTCTTTATTAGATCATGTGTCTGATATCCTGTTTGCAGCTGATCCTTTTGCCTCCAAGTGGCCAAAATAAGCTCTTGTAGGTTTGAAGTTCCTGTCGAGTTCCCATGTCGATATTCTCCTTACGTCCCGTCAGGAAGGAGATGATCAGTGTTTTACCAGCTGGTCACTGTTGTGTTTGTTTCGTGCATGAGGACACACCATGTTCTGATAAAAGATAGTTGGTCAGCTGGTGAAGAGAACAGAAACATAGCAACATGCTAACAAAGCCAAATCTTTAACCCTGCTCGCTAGTAAACATGGACGTTAACAATGCAGCGTTAAAGTGTGGAGAGATAAGTGATGAAACTCATTCAGCCGCTCGCTCAGACGTCAGGGAAACGCGCCGAGTGTCCACGTTGATACTTTTGACCCACTAAGCCTCTGCAGGTACGCGCTGTTTTCGTAGAAAACAGAAGCAGAGTCCAAATTCATTCATTAATCCTGTCATTCAATGAGTGGCTTACAGCGGCCGTGTCTCCTCTGCTGGCTGAGACACACCGAGACTGAACCAAGAGCAAGAACCAAGATAACGAGCTCACGTCCTCTGAAACATCCACACACCTTAAATGTGCACACGCTTTGTATTTGATGACAGAATTTTATGCCTCAGCATTTTTTAATTTGACTTCCTTCAGGCCGACAAGAGTCAAGAGAGCATTTCCACCTTTATGTCGGGATAATTATTCAATGACCTACTGAATGTGATCTAAAATGTACGTGTTCAATTAATCACCAAACGATAATCTAATCTAATAAATCTTCTACTGTTAAAAAGTACTCAGTGTTTACTTCAGTGAGAGTTCACTTAGATTTCTAAAGTACTCTTGTACCATCAGCAGAGAAAAGTACCAAAGTAAAGTCCTGGTCATGCTAACAAACACCGTGTGAGTGTTGTAATTATTATAAAGTCTAATCCTGGATGATTGTTATTGTGTGAGCGGACGGACTCAGTTTCACTAAAACAATCAAAACAAGATCTGAAACATGTTTAATCTTCATCACAGCTGAAGATATAAAGATAATAATAATAATAATATACTGAACTATATCCCACTGAAGCCTTTAAACAAACAGGACAGTCGATAATAAACAGAGTATTTGAGCTGTTGGATAAAAATAGTCCCTGTGATCCGTCTGAACCCGTCTGAGTGGAGTCAGAACCACGCAGGCCGGACGACGCTGCTGCCTTCACATCAGAAATGTGTGTTGTGTGTTTTGCTGCTCGGCGTTAGAAGATCTTGTCTGTTAAACATTTAAGCAGCTGTCACGTGTTGAGCTCATGGAGAGGAAGCAGAAGCTCTCAGACCGGAGGATGTTTTCAGTCTTTATTTGCACGTTTACACATTTTAAAGTTGAAGTCAAACCTTTAAGGTGTGTTTTACAGGTGAAAAATACATTTCCAAATAAAAGTACTGTTCCTCCCTCGACACAGTCCTGCTTTTATTTTGAAATGATGACGTGGTTTCTCTCACCACAGGCAAAGATCTACTTCTCGTTTCCCGGTGAGCTGCTGATGAGGATGTTGAAGATGCTCATCCTTCCTCTCATCACGTCCAGGTAGGTCGACGTCCCGTCAAACACCTGGAGACAAAAAAACTCTTCAATAGAAATAAAGAATAAAACATCAGGAAACGATCCGCAGAGACAAACGAAGGAGGAAAACTTGAATGACTCTGAGCTGATTCTTCAAACTGAGAACTTCCTGTTGGTGCTGTTACAACCTGCCGAGTTCTGCTGGGCCTCAGCACGCAGAGCAGCTGGTGGTCTAATGTTAGAGTTGTTGGTTCAATCCCTGCCTCCACCTGTCAAAGTGCCTGTGAGCAACATACCGAACATAAGAAATTAAAGGCTTTGAGCTCAAAAGTGACAGATGATATACTGAATAAATATATTAATTACAACTATTAATATGGACAGAACACACGAGTCTGATGAGCTCTCAGGTGATGATGACGTACAGGAAGTATGAAACATTGGGACTTTGATATTTCTGCCTCCAATAAATGAATTAGAGCTGCGATGATTCATCGATTAGCTGTCAATTAATCACCAACTATTTTAATAATGGAGTTATAATTGTTATAATTGTTCATAAAGAAACTGTCGGTTTAGTTCTGGATTCTTTCTCCTGAACTGAACATCTTTGTGTTTGAGGACGAAACATTGACGACCAGTCAATCAATCAATCAATCAATCAATCAATCAATCAATCAATAATTTACAATTGAACAATCATTAGTCCAGCTGTGATATGTTGATATGTTAACTGTGCAGTTTGATGTCCGGCCTGTCGTCGATGGAGTCGAAGGCGTGCTGTCGGATGGGCGTCCTGACCGTCACGTACTACCTGTGGACCACCTTCATCGCCGTGGTGGTCGGCATCATCCTCGTCATCATCATCAAGCCCGGCGTCGGGACGGAGATGGACAGTAACCGGCTGGGCGGCGGGCCCGTCATGACCTCGGCCGACGCCCTGCTCGACCTCATCAGGTGAGTCAGAGTCAGAGACGTCTGGTTTCTGGTTTCTGCTTCCAGCTTTCAGACTGTCGGTCTGACGGAAGAATAAATAAATAAGAACAAGACGTCTCTTCAGCTCTGAGGCAGGTGGACTCACCTGAACCTGTACCTGTACTGCTCTCACAGCAGCCAATCAGCATTCACCTGCAGCTCTATGTATGTAAGCCAGGACAGGTAGATGGCCGCCCACCACTGAGTCCGGTTCTGCTCGAGGTTCTGCCCGTGTCTCTCGTCGCTGTCGGCAGATGTTTGTTCACGGGGGAAATGTTGAGTCTGTAATGAATTTAAGAGTTTGGACCGGCTCAGTTTGGAGAGTCAGGTTCTGTTTTCACGAGTGGAACAAGTGAAGCTGTGTTCAGTTTGTTTGTCAGCGGAGTGAACGGGACCGGATCTGTTGAACGGACCGTGATGATGGATGGTTCTGGTCACTGTGCAGAGTGACGCTGGAGATCAGAGTCGTGATGAGTTCAGACACTTCAGAGTTTCTGGTTGAACTCAAGGAAGCTAAAAGTCTCATCATGTTACAGAACCTGTGGTGCCGGACTGTGTTGAAGTCTATGGGAGAAACACTAGAACCCAGAATATCTGCAGCACCTGCACCGGTACACCTACAGGTCGACGCCTCGTCTGTGACCTTCAGACAGTTTGGACTGATTGTATCAGTCACCTGGGAAACACTCAGGTGTTACCTTCCTCTCTGAAGTTCGTTCTCTTAGTTTCTGGCGGTCGTCTCCTCATCAGAAGTCGTGTGCTGGACATACAGTATATCAGGTTTCAGCGTGTTTCTCCATAATCTCCCACAGACTTCACCGCAGCTGACACCACAGAGTCAGTGATGAGTCTACATGTCGACATGAACGCTGTGCTGGAGAACACGACTGACCTGCAGATTATCATCACCGATCATAATCCAGTCAGTGAACTTCGTGTTTGTCTGTAAAATGGATAAAAACAGAAGCTCAAAGTTAAAAAGAGACAAATTGAACCTCAGACGTTTGAATCAGATCAGCTGACCCAATCAAACGGACCTTCTCTGTGGATCAGGGAGCTCAAACATAATCCAGGATTTAAAATATTTCACCTATAATAAATAATGATTCTGACATCGCGCTGATCATTTTACCAAGTCACGAGTCAGAGCGTCTCTTCATCTGCTGCTCTCGAACATCAGAACACCGTCGCTCAGCGATCCATCGATCGACCTGCTCACAGAACCGGCTCCTCAGTGGTCCAGATACCTGCAGCGGGTCTGGACCCTGAGCCGATGTTAGTCTCTCCGTTTTGTGAATTTCATGAACAGTTTTCTCGTGTTAGTCTGCAGTTCGTCACGACTGGTGATTTGAAGTTTCCAGACACTTGTAAGTTTTGGGTAATCCCTGAATAAATGATGATGTTTGGCGATATTTGAAACAACCAAACCTCCAACAGTTTGTTCCAACACCTCGATGCCTCGTGATGTTTCCCTCCAGCGTGTTTGAGTCTGGAGAAGTTTTCTACAGTCCAGATATCAGTCTGCGTCCACGCCATGATTTGTAAAGTGTCACTAAGACATTTAGTTCTTCAATCCTTCAGTCATCGTTTCATTGGACTGATGCATTACATGTAAATATCTAAAGAGATGCTGGTGAAAGTTTCTCTTTAAGATGTAATTCTGTTACTCATCCATGTTTTATATCTGGAGCCATTTCACTTTATTGTTTTACACGTCTCAGTATGATCTGCTGTAAATATTCTGGTATATGAGATTAAATCCTCAGAATGTAGTTTCCTGAAGTCGTCTGAAGGAAACGGGGCGCGTCCAGCTTCTTTTGTCTTTCCAGGAAGAATTGATCCGTCTCAGAAGACTAAGTTCAGTCACGATGGCAGGACGTTAATTATTTTCTGACATAAACAGATAAAGAAAGTCAAATCCTGATAATGGCACTAATCTTCAAACGTCCCACCGGCTGCTGTCGGTCAGCCCAACAACACTTCAGTCACCACATCGTAGGAAACACAGCGACACACACTCTCACACACACATCAATCCAATTAGCGCCGGGCTGATTAGTATATTTTTAGTAATCCTGCAGGGATGAGTGACAGATTAACCGAGTCAGTGGCGGTGCGATGCAATGATCTCTGCTGCGGCACGTTGGCAGGTCGCGCTCCTCAATCAGCCTCACGAGCAACACGTCATCATCCCGTTGACCTCCGACCCCGTGAAGGTCAGCTGATCTCAACAACCGATTTCCCTCCCGATTCGTGTGTGTTTACGTTCCTGCTGTCCGGCGTTACATCACAGACTCTCACCTGTCGGCAGCACCTGTGTTGTCCTGTCAGGGCCGCCGTACGTCACTGACACAAACTGGCAGCAGGTGTGATGTGTTGTGTGCAAAGATCTGTTGGAAACATTAGAATCAGCTGTTGGATGTTCGTCTGCTCGGTCCTGTGTGTCGAGTACTGATCCAGATCCAGATCCTGTGAAGTGTTGTAGAGTCCCGGCACTGCTCAGAAAGACCCGCTACGATCAGAACAGTTCTAGACTTCTGACTTATTTTACTTTCTGACAACTTTATGTGACCATAGTGGAGATTTTCAACGTGGTCTCAGGACTTTTGAACTCGACTGTATATTTTATAAACGGAGATATAAAAGTGTCGCACGTCACGGCCGGTTCTCTCAGAGGAACGCTTCTCAGAAACCAGCCAGGATTTACAAAACGTCCGACTGGAAGCTTTTAGTGATGCGACACAGAGAATTACAAAACGGATGGTGGAAGGAAGAGATGATCAAACTGCTCAGTTGTGGTTGAAGTGCTGAAACTTCTGGATTGATCAGATAATGTTGATCGGAACATGTTGTGAGATAAACTGAACGGTCTCGTGTTCTGCTCATGTTTACAGAAGAAGTAGAAGCAGATTTCCACTTCAACATGCTTTAATGCTTTAAAATCAGATGACTGTCCAGTGCTGCTGCTCCTCTGTTCACCCTCTGACTGAACGCTCTGATTGGTCGGCTCTCGCAGGCCTGAGCAGCACCGCCCACAGTGTTCTGACAAACCTGTCCATGCAGGCTGACAACTCGTTTAAAGACTCAGTTTCTGAATATGAGCCTATGATGCGTTCACAGTGTTTGTACAGAACTCCTTTAAACTCAGCTGATCGGTTCCGTGTTGGGTTCTGATGTTCTGTGTTTCCCTCCACAGGAACATGGTTCCCTCTAATCTGATCGAGGCCACGTTTCAGCAGGTGAGACGAGCAAAACTAATTTAACTCTTCACTTTCACAATTCTCCAAACGTCCCTTCCTCTAACAAGCCGACTGGGTTTCTTCAGTACAAAACGGACCTGATTCCCATCCTCAAAGTCCCGACCAGAACCATCCAGCCCAACTTCGTCTACGTGGTCCCCGATGACAGCTACCCTAAAGGTCGGACGGTGTACCTGGAGCTGACCCCGGCTCCGGAGATCACGTACAAGACGAGTCCCGGCAGCAGCCAGCAGATGAACGTCCTCGGCATCGTCATCTTCTCCGCCACCATGGGTGAGCATCTCTGATCGATACGGATCAGTAATGATTAAGTCCTGAACTTCTCTCATTCTTCTACCCATAATCCTTTGCATTCTGGACTTCCTCACCTGAGCAATCCACAGAACACTCCATCGTTATTGTTTCCCGGTCTGTGTTGTAACGACGTCATGTGTCGTCTGCAGGTCTGTTGCTGGGCAGGATGGGAGAGCGAGGAGCTCCTCTGGTCAACGTCTGTCAGTGTATCAACGAGTGCGTCATGAAGATCATCAACGCCGCCGTCTGGTGAGAACACAAACACTAACCCTGAATGTTCTGTCCAGTCCACCGTGTACTGAACACACTGGTCCACTGGACGTGTGGCAGCAGGAACGTTACACATGGACATAATTGAATTAAATGAAGAAGCAGAGCGAAGAGGAAAGTTGGTTCTCACTGTGATCAGTTAACGACTCAGTAGACTGGAGATCTGACCCGAACTAGCTTCTGGATGGGACCAGCACCTGGGCCTTTAGTGATGCTTTTTGATGGACGGACCAGAGCTCGTTTCAACTGAGCCAGAACAGACGAACCTCGTCTGTTCTGGCTCAGTTAAAACGAGCTCTGGTCCCGTTTGCCTATTCAGTTTGGGTTGTTTGGGCTCAGCCGCTCACTGCTGAGTGATCCTGGTTCTGCTGATCTGACCTGATGACCCGTCAGGTGATCAGCTGAAAAGAACCTGCCGGCTGTGACATCATCGTGCTGCAGCACATGAGCAGATTAAAACAGCTGAGACGTCCGGAGACTAACGAGCTGAACACTGAACACGTTCAGATCTGCTGCCTGTTGAAACTGTTACTGCTAAACTACACAGCCTGTAAATATTCAGTTTTTACACACTGGGTCTTTCAGGGTTGTTTGCATCAAGAATTGTTCTGGACCTTTGGTTTGGTAAACCTTTGTCCTCAGAGCTCCACCTGTTGGAGGTCCAGACCTCCAAGTAAATACACGCGAGTTATAAGTGAGTGATTTACTAAATCGGCAGCTAACATCATCTTACTGAACTTCACTTTGTAAACACTGATGTTAAAAGGCAGTTGAGGTCAGAGCTGCTGCAGAAATCTAAATATTAGTGTTCAGCTTTCACAGTGTGTTGCAGCTTTAATGACACTCATAGATACAAGTACTAAAGAAAACAAAGATATCCGGGACAGTATTATAGATTTCCAGGAAATAATAAGTTCTCAAATCAAGTTTTAAAAGTAATGTAAGACATTTCTTTTTAATCTCATGGATACTCTATTGCTCTGGATATTCATGGTCCCCAGACGGCGTCCTCGAGTACCATCATCATCAAATGACAGCACGACCAACACTTTGGTACACGACAAATCATCGACTGGATTTCTGTGAAATATGTAGTCGATGTTCAGGATCCCCAGAGGACGAGGACTAAATGTTTGGTTAACGTCCAACAAACAAAGATGAAGTCTACAGAACATATTCCTGCTCCTCAGAGGATGAACTCCTGCCACCGTCAGGACAAACTTCACTTGTTCAGACTCTCAGAACAGATTCTTCATTAGGATGTGTGTTTGTCCTCTCAGGTATTTTCCATTCGGAATCATCTTCCTGGTGGCGGGAAAGATCCTGGACATGCAGGACCCGAGCACGCTGGGGAAGAAGCTGGGCTGGTACGGCATCACCGTGCTCGCTGGCCTCTTCGTCCACGGACTCATCCTCCTCCCGCTCTTCTACTTCATCCTCACCAAGAAGAACCCCTTCTCCTACATCCGAGGGCTGCTGCAGGCCATGGTGATCGCCCTGGCCACCTCCTCCAGGTCCGAGTCCAGGCAGCCCTGCTTCAACCTGCTGGATTTCTGTTGGTGTGTTCAGGTTTTAATTTTATCTTAATGTCATCTCAGCTCTGCCACGCTGCCCATCACCATGAAGTGTTTGTTGGAAAACTGCCACGTAGACCGACAGATCGCCCGCTTCGTCCTCCCTGTGGGCGCCACCATCAACATGGACGGCACGGCGCTGTACGAGGCTGTGGCGGCCATCTTTATCGCTCAGATCAATGACTATGAGCTGGACTTTGGACAGCTGGTCACCATCAGGTAAACCATCACAGTTTTTTAAATCTGCAAAAACTAAAATATGGACATTGAAACTATGACGGAGTCAAAAAGAAATAATTTAGCACAAGCTGAGAGACGAGAACTTGTAGATTTGACACCTTCAGTATCAGAACTTTTTCTTCAGGCTCTGTTTTGGCTTCTGGGTCGAGTCACCAGATAAAATATCTCCAAATGGATCTTAGACCGGAGAGAGTGCCGGACGCTCTGGATCTGAACTGTGTCTCAGTTCTGATTGGATCTCTCTCTGGCCCGGTAAACTCTGCTTCCTCCTCTGTTAACCTCATGCGTGTTTTTCTGTCGTGCAGCATCACAGCTACAGCTGCGAGCATCGGTGCAGCGGGGATTCCTCAGGCCGGTCTGGTTACCATGGTGATCGTACTGACATCAGTGGGCCTGCCGCCAGATGACATCACGCTCATCGTGGCCATCGACTGGATCCTGTAAGTGACAGGACTGATTTTGCAGAAATTGTTTTGTATCATAAGTTTGAATCTGCAAAGTAACAAATATCTGGTAGCAATACGATACGTTTACGATACGATTTAACACGATATGTAACACGAGAAACATCCCAGCTGTAAATACTTCCAGCAGCAGTAGTTCTGGTCTCACAGTGTCTCCTCGGCCTCTCCGTCTCTGCAGCGACAGGTTTCGGACCATGATCAACGTCCTGGGCGACGCTCTGGCGGCGGGAATCATCGCTCACCTCTGTCGGAAAGATTTCCCCCTCAGTGGAGAAGGAAAGGTAAAAAAACAGGAGTTTGTCTGGCCAACTAGTTTCCTGCGTCGTAATTTAGTTTTCAGATGAATGTCTTGTGATTTTTGTCTCTTTCAACATCTATTTTTGTGTCAGAACAATTAGTGGAGAACATTTTGTATCCCAAACCAAAATATCATGGCTGGTTTCATCAGATCACAGCAGAGTTTGTTCAGATTGGACCAACAACACAACAGATTAGAGCGCAGACACTCATCGCTGTTGTCGGGTAGAAAACGACATTAATGACCAACAGAGATACACCTGCTAATTCAGCAGCATTAATATCTGTAGATGAATCTAGGATGGAGCAGCTGATGACGTCTCTTCTTCTCTGAGTGTAAACACACAGATATGTTGTTAGATTCTGTCTGAGTAAATAATTATCAAATAAAAGTCCATAAATCCATAAATCCACTTCATAATCATAGAAACGAAGCTCCTCATCACTCCAAGTCCAGAAATACTTCAGTCAGAAAGTATCTGATCAAATATTCAGCTTATTTCTGATATCTTTGGTTCTGATCTGAACCTGTAAACCTGGTAATGATCCGTCTGTTTCCCCTCCAGCCGGTTCCGTCTTACGGCACACAGACTCCTCACAACAACTCCCACAGCGTCGACGTGCCGATGACGGAGATGCACACTCACAAAGACTGCATGTTCGAGGCGATGGCCGACTCAGCGAGCGAGAAGCACGCACACACCGTCTACTACAACATCTGCCAGGTGTGACCGGTCGGGTCAGAGCGGCTCGAGTCCGGGAGAGTCGGGTCAGATGGAGCGTGGAGAAGAGACGGACTCAAACAGAACATGAATCTTGTTCTGAACAGGACGGGACACTGAGCAGCAGAGACCGGGCTCAGTTTAACGTTTGGACAGGAGCTTCGTCTGATGCTACCTGGCGACCGTGACATCTTTGTAATGAAGAACATCAGCGCAAACTAGCAAAAAGAGGATTTTACTCAGTATCAAAGACTGACGCCAAAAATCTGCACCAGAGGATTATGGGTATATGACTCCTGGGAGAACCTGCAGGTTCATCATCTGTCTGAAGACATCTCAAAACCTGCAGAGAGGAAGTTACATCATCTGCTGGTTCAAAATAATACGAGACATCAGCTGTTCCTGAGCTGCAACAAGGAAACAAGGAGTCGTCTGCTCTGATCGGATGTTTGTTTCAGGCGTCTGCAGGTAAAATAAATCCGTCCTCAGTGACCTGAGAGCTGAACACGGCTCGGATAACACAACCGTTTCTGGGCCGGTATCAAACTGAAATGTATCTGTCGAGTATCAAGAACTGAGATGATGGAACGTTTTAGAAAAACATGTTTTGTGTTTGTCCCAGCATTTAAAAATGTGTCGCTATCAGAACAGAAACTCTTTCTTCATGTGATACCCGGCCTGGCAGTCAGTACCCTGAACAAACGGTCCTGATCCAGGCGTTAGGTGCAGCGGTACCTGGATCATTTCAGAGCGTGTTACCTGCCCGTCGTCATCATTCAGACTTTAAAGCACTAAGAAATCTGCCAAATCTGGATTGTTTTTCAAAAGACAACAGAGACAGTTTAAGGAACCACGTTGGGTGAAAGTTAATAACTCTGCAGTGAAATCAACACGGATGAGTTTGGATCTCAAACATCTGGATCCTGAAGAGTCCACAGACAGTTTTCTGTGTTTTATCTTCCAAACGGACGAACGTCTTCGTGCTGCTGGTTCTGAAACACTTCCCTCAACAGGTTTCACTCTCTCAGGTGTTTCTTTGTAACAAACCTTTTGACTGAACTCTGCATGTGATTGGCTGGTGCTCACTCTCTCCTCTGCTCAGACCGGTTGAAGGGTTAAAGGTTAAACCGTCCAATCCGGCGGCTGAATGAATCCAAGTGCTCTTCATCCTGCAGACTCACACTTCTTCTTCTTCTTCTTCTGTTTGTATTTGACAGCATGCTGGCATGCGTTCTAACTGGCTTCATTTGAAGTCCACGTGCATTATTTTCTTGTTGTTGTTGTTTTTACTTGATCGTTGCAAAGTAAACAAAGTGCTGTAGGGATTATGGGAGTGTTACCAATGTCGATGCAGCTACCGTGAACAGATGCTAACTCTGGTTTCAGTTTGTCTCATGCCTCATGTCGGTCTATGAAAAGCTCAGAATGGATTATGTTACCTTCCAGTGATGAACTGATCGTGTGAGGAGTCACAGAACTCAACGTCTTCTCCACTATAAGTCGTTCTCTTGCCAATAAAGCATCCGACATTTTTCTGAGATGATGACAAATACACACAGTTCATTACATTAGATTTGATTATTCATCTGCAGAAAATGTCAAGTTGATTTTCACAAAGAGCTTAAAGAGTTCTTGAAGATGATCTGATTTGTTCAGGATGGATTAAAATTCTCTGTTAATGTTACACGATGTGTTTGTTACATGACTTGTAGTTAAGTGGCTAAAAGACATGGAAGACATAAACTCACTTATAACAAATGTTTTTTTTTATCTTGTTGGTGAAGTGCCCCTTCAACTTCTCTCTGATCAGGTAGTTGTGTGTTTTCAGTAGACCTGCCTTAATCTCACTGATCACTCTGTCGCTGTTTTAATCCACAAACCTCAACGTTCCTCTGCCAACACACCACGTCAGCCGGACTAGCACCGCAGAATCACACTCCATCATGTACTGCACATACTTCCTCTGTTGTTTTTTATATGACATGTGTGTTTTTGGATTATGTGTAATTGTTGTTTATTTGTATTTGAAAATAAACACTGTTAATATTCTTCCTGTGATCCTGTGTTTACAGTTCTCTACAAGATCCAGGATGTGTTTAGCCTAGCTTAGCATAAAGGCTGGAAGCAGGTGGAAACTGTTAGCTTCCATAGAGAGCTGAAGCCACGCCCCTTCCGGTGGATCTCATCGGACCTTATTTAAGAAAAAACCTTCATGACACAAATCAAACATGATCGATAAATGATTAGTCTCTTTAATCACCACCAGACAGGTTTTATCCATATAGACATATAGACATATATGTCTATGGATAAAACAATAAGGGCCATGGGGAACCGGAAAGGGCGGGGCTTCAGCGCTGTGAAGAAATGACGTATTTTCAGTCTAATATTTCATCAATTTAATGACAAACTGAAACTTTCTCGAGTTGGAAAATTATCTTAAAAACTTTAAAATCATTTGTGAGTGAAGACACAATCCAAACTGTCCAAACGGTTCGTCTCTTCGTCCTCTAACAGTTTGTCTGGAACAATGCGTTCTGAGAGCCGTCCCGCCATTTTGACGATGTTCTCCCTCCGCTCTTCTTCTGCCTGCTGACCTGTAATGGACCCGACTGATGGTGCAGGTGTGTGTGTCTGTGTGTGTGTGTGGGGGAGACAGGTGTGTACGGTGGAGCAGTGAGTTTAATACGAACACTTAAAACGTCGGTCCGACTGAAAGAAGCAGCTGTGTGGCTAACGTAAGCTAACTGCTAGCTAGTAGCCTGCGATTGTCAAACGAGCGGAGGAGCTGAAACACAAGAGGCTCTACGTGTTGTATGATTGTACATAATCATAGGAAAAGGCTTCATCTCAGCCGCTGTCTGACCTCTTAGTTAATTCAAACTAAAGGCGGTCTCTTATTTCCATGTATTTGAATGAACACAGCCTGTTAGCTGTCTGTTTAACAGAGCTAGTTTTGGAGAGTAGCTGTGGCTAATCACTGTTAGCATGTCCTTGTCTAGCTAGCTCGTCACCTGCAGCTGTCAGTAGTAAACAGCGGGTTGGCCAATGTTCGGAGGGTCGGCGGTTCGATCCCCGCCCATGCCACTTGTGTCATGGTCACCCACCTTGCCTCGTGTGATTGTGTGTGACTGCTGTATGTTTGAGGTGGTGGTCGGAGGCGCTGAATGGCAGCCACGCTTCCGTCAGTCTGCCCAGGGCAGCTGTGGCTACTATCGTAGTTTACCACCACCTGTATGACTGTGTGTGAATGAATGGAACCTGGAACCCTGTCAGGCGCTTTGAGTGTCTTGAAAAGCGCCATACAAATCCAATCCATTATCATTATCATCATTACAAAGACACTTACATAAGTTTGTTTAAGTTGTATATTTTGTTCCCCTTGTTGAAACAATGCTAATGTTAGCTAAGTTAAACACATTCTGGATTCCATCAGTGATGGAATGGATGGATCAAGTACTTTTACTCAATTGCAGTTCTGAGGTTCTTGAACTGTTCTGTTCAAGTTCCGAGTTCTGTTACTATAAACATCCAGTCCACTACCTGAGTCGGAGGGTTATATTGTACTTTTTACTCCTCGACATTTATTACACAGCTTTAGTTACGAGACTTTGCAGATGACATGTTGCATAGAAGAAGTTTCACATCTTTAAATAAATTAATTTTACTGGCTGTCTGATGATGATAATAATGATAATAATAATAATAATAATAATAATAATAATAAACATCCTGAATATCTGATCAGATATCAGATACTGGACCCATAGTTTCTACAGCCTGCATAATTGTATAGATTATATGTATAATTGTACTTTTAATACTGAATTACATTTAATGGTTGAAGTTTTAATTATCAAAGTTAATATTTAATACAATATCTTTACTTTTAATCAGTTAACTTTTCTGACAGTTTACTGCTTTAACAGAAAATCAGACTTCAAACATTTTTTTAAAAAAGATTGTAAATTGACCTTGACTTTGTTTCTGAGAGCGAGATGAGAAGATCAATCTGACATTGTTGTGTTCAGCAGAGGAGTGAGGAGCTCAGTTCACTGTAAAGGAAGAAGCAGAGTTCTGTAAAGATGGCTGATTAACTGTGTAGTTCATTAATCTGTGAACAAACAGAAAAGTAGACATGATGTGCGGTCACTGCTCCGTCAGTAACAGCAGAGGGAACACGTCACTTCGCTCCTGCTGCTATTATTAACACACTCACGAGAGCTGCCGACATTAATCCAATAAAGTGAGCGTGAGGGCGCACGGGACTGCACGCAGCCACAGGTGCTTCAGATGATAATCCTCCACCACAGATTAAAGTCACAATGCAGATTTATGGAGTGAGGGAGGAACAACAGGGATTAACAGGCTTACTGGGGGTCTCCTGACTTCACGTGCTGACAGTTTCTCTCCTCAAGGACGATTACGGAAATCCTCAGGCTGTCGCCGTGTTTAACTTCAAAATGATAACGATGTAAAAAAGATGCTAGTTGAACATTTATTAAACAAAAGAGGCTGGGACTAAATAGATTTGTGGACACCACAGAACACCACAGGACTGTTTGAATCTGAATTTGTTCTGTGAACTTTTTTCTCCATTTCATTTGTCCGGCAGCTTTAGTTCAATATTACAATTATTATCAACACGTAGAATATAACAATTATACAAGTGATGCACAAATTAATGTGACAATAATTATGATAAATTATTCTGAATTGGTCAATTCTGCAAAATTATTTCTTTAATTTTTTGTACTTGGATAATTCTTACACTGTGGTGTTAATACTGGAGTTAACAGGATGTCACCTGTACCTGTGAGGTGTAGTTCACTCTACAGCCTGTAGGGGGCAGCAGCAGATAACTCTGTACTGATGTGAGGACAGATTTACATGACAGACAAACATCATGAACATTTATAGAGAATTGTATTAATTCTGATTCTGGAGAGACTTTATTGGTTGTATTCTGGGTTTATTATTTAAAGAGTAACTCCACTGATTTTATACATCGATTTGACAACATGGCTAAAAAACTAACTAACAGTTTAGTTTGACGAGTAAAACCCCAAAACTAACAAAAGTAAATAAAAGACAATTAAAAAGAAGAAAGAGTGATGGCTCGTCTGTACTAAACACTCTGTGTACAAATACAAAGTACATCAAATCTGCAGTACTGAAACAACACTACAATGTTTCCAGTCTTAATTATCTAGAAGAAGCTGTTCTCTGTAATATAAAAATAAATCTTTTCACATTGTGTTACTGAACATGCAGCTGAAGCTCTGTTCAGTGCTCACGATGAACTCTGACTTTCTTTTAGAATCACTTCAACGCAAACATGATGTATTTATATGAGGTAGTTCAGCACTTGTTCACCTGTGAGAGCCTCAGATACACAACTTAAGTGTTAAATTCACAGTGTGAGCAGAGCAAGTCTCACTTTGATTGATCGACGATCAGCTGTTTTTTTTATCCGAAGCAGAATCAGTGATAATCACTTTTACAGAGCTTCTTGGTGTCCGTCTCCACGATCAGCTTCACAGCTCTCACAAATTGATTTTATTCGTCATCAAAATCTGCAAACGGAGGATACCAGTAGCTGTCCTTTCTCTCTGACATGCCTCGGTGTGAGTTTTCTTTCTTCTGTCGTTGGACTTTGTTGATCCTGGAGATCTGAGCAGCAGCCAGACTGATCATACAGACCTGCAGACACATGAGACGATCAGCTGATGAGTCACTGTTCAGATGTTCATGGCAACCGAAGCTTGTTTATTTTAAAACAACATGACAACTTCACTCAAGAACTCCTAGCTGCTGTTGAACAGAATGGCCTGACAGATGGTTCCATTTTGGATCTGCTTCATTATTAAAACAGAGAACTCAGCTCCAGATGTAACTGTTGACCGAGCTTCTGAAATCTGTGCTGATATTGTTGCTTTGTCCATCTTTACCTCGAGCAGCAGCAGGCCGCCGGTCAGCCCGGCGACCAGCAGCAGGTTGTTTTTGGCCCACGAGACGATTTTCTCCAGGCAGCCGACGGTGAAGACGTCCTGACGGGCCGAACGCTCCTCCAGCTGCTGCATCCCGTAACCACACATGGTGTTCAGCACCGTCTGCAGAGGAAACACAGCTGACAAGTGAGAAATGTTTACAGCCGTTTTGTTTTTGAATGGAAGTGAACAGCAGAACATAGTTCTGGTTCTGACCTGGTTCTGTAGTTGCACACAGCAGGAGAAAGGAACTCCACAGGCCTCCAGACTGGGGTTGGTGTCCGAACACTTGAAGTAGACGTTGTGGGACCAGTCCTTGTAGCTCTCCACTCCACAGCACTGAAACTGAAACACAGCGAACCGTCAGTTCAGCACCAACAAGCCCGACGGTCCTCCGTCACCGGATCATCTCAGACTCGGATCACTCTGCTGCTCCGTCACCTTCTTCTGGATGAAGTCGATGGCGTTCTCCAGGTCCTGGTCCTCCCTGTAGAGGACAATGGCCTTCGTCATCAGCTTCTCCGTCCTCTCCATCACCTGAAACAAAAACAGCATCATTGGTACAGAGAAAGTGAGCTGGCTGCAGGAAGTGATTTCTATATTTCAGTCATATTTGCTGATGTCATCAGTGTGATGTCACCTTGTCAGTGAAGAGATAACCCACGACTCCAGCAGCGATCTGCAGGAGGAGGACGGCCGTCAGGATCCCCAGAAACTGCAGGAGCCAAACAGACGACCTGAACAGTCAGAACTCAGCAGCACCGATCAATCAGACTGCAACATGTGACACTGAACCCTGGAGATATCAAGCTCAGTGATCAGCTGATCAGTGATCAGTGATCAATCATACCGTCTTCAGCAGGCAGGTGGCGTTACGTAGCGCCCCGAAACAGCCGAGGAATGTGATGAGAAACATCACGGAGCCGACGATGATCAACAGCAGAGCTGGATCCAACGCCAGGGTGTCGACCACATCTACACACACACGCAGAGTTGAATTGTTGCATTCAATCATCAGCGAGTAAAAGTTGAAACTTGTCTGATTAACTTTTTCAGAGTCATCCTCAGGAATGTTATCAGATTGTTATTATAAGCTCACACACACACACACACACACACACACACTCTTATTATCTCTTATCTCATTTTGATATTCAAGTTGTCTGTCCTGTAAAATGTTGTTAATAATTTATATAAATGAACCTTTTAGCATTCAGCATGACGTCATTATAGACTGACTGACCTCCAGAGTCCCTGATATCTGCTCCGGATCTCTGCAGTAAACAAATCAAACTTTTGAGTTCTTCAGGTTTTCCAGTATCGGACCCTGATTATCTGCTCTACTTGTTCTGCTGGTGTTACAGCCGCTGACTTCACTGTTGAAGCATTCGTTGTGCTTTTAGTGATCTGCATCCAAAACATCCTGCAGGATGAACTTTGGGGTTCTGTCAACCTGAATCTTGCTCATTTCACCAATCAGAAGAATAATCTTGGTAACATGGATGATGTAACATCCGTCACACATAACTCTCCCACCAGATAGATAAAATATCCCACATAAACATTCAAATATTAGTTTATATGTTTATTTTAACACAGTCTGTTTAGGTTCTGACCAACCTTTCTCCTTGGCGATCTTGGCATAGATCCCCACTGCTGTGAGGACGGCGCTCACAACCTGCAGTCACAGAGTCACAAGTGATGATGGAGCGTGCAGGTATAGCAGACAGACTTTTCTCTTTTGATGAAGTGAGGCTAACAGTTTCTATCTGCTTCCAGTCTTTGTGCTAAGCTAGGCTAAACACATGCTTGACTTGATGTCAGTCTGAATAACTCTGCGTTAAGTCGACAGCACTGTGCTGAAACTAAAGACGGTCTGTGTCGGTGCAGACGTGTCTCGACAGGTACAGGTGAGAAGATGAAATACTGAACTCGACATCTCATTGATGACCTACAGAACAAGCCGAAGTCAAGCCGAAGCCGAAGTCTGAGGAATGTAAAGTTATAACGTCTCCTTTTTCTATGAGTTAGTGGAGAAACATGCCAGTGACTGTTTCAGTAAACATTGTTAAATGATGGAAGTCCAAATCTGCCAGAAGAGTTCTGGATGTTAGTCCAACTAGTCGTGTTCGGTCAGTTTGATCAGATAATGTTTTTTAGGATAATCTTTAATAATAATTTGTATTTGTTCCAATAATAAGATAGTTAATTATACTTTCGGCATACAACCTTTTATAGTTTACAGTTTAAAGAAATCCTGAAATATTTTTATAAATAATTTGGTTTATCGATTAAAAGCAAAATGCAGCAGAGTCGATATCAGGATGAAATTTCAGAGTTGTTGTCAGACTGACTTTGAGATCAACAGAGGAAAAGAAAGTTTGTTTGTTTGATTTGAGATACAAGTTTTATGTGTCGACTTTGTTTTGATTCTGAAGGCGATCTGATGGAAGCAGTGACACGTCTGCTGCATTAGACAGAAAACAGGCTTTAAATCACATTCAGATTAAATTTGACTCCTGTGACTTTCTTTCTCATAATTCTGACTTCATGATTTATAATCCTGATCAACTCTCTCAACTATGAACTTTGCTCCTGATAGAAATAAACCTCCATTAGAAACTCTACGCCGACATGTTCAGATTTATTACACTAAAAACTAAGCATGAAGAGAACCAGTGTCACAACATGTGTTCAGGTCGTGACTAATAAAAGTCTTTGTTACGTTGTAACTCCATAAATGAAGCGTTTCTTTTGATAATTTAGTTAAAGTTTGTCACAGAACAGCTCTTTGCTCTCAGTTCAGTGACTGAGGAGTTGAATTCTCCGGCAGCAGAACCACATCGTGCAACAAGTTTAACAACGTGAACTAACGACTCGTCAGACTGTCCCGACTCACCCAGAAGAAGTAGCAGAAGATGAATAAAGTGTACTTGATGGTTCGGTATCCTCTCATCTCCTCTCAGCAGGTCTGTCCTTCTGTCAGGCTGCAGTTAAAGTCTGGAGGTTTGTTATCTGCTCGCATGGCGGCAGGCGGAGACGTGTGTCGGCCTGCAAGACGCATTCCTCCGTCTGCTGCTGCACGTCGAGCACGCCGCTGTCAGAACTCATCACAGCTCAACCTCTCTGTTAAACATCACTTTTACAATATTTACTTCTATAAATGTACCTTTTTTATATCTAATTTTAGTTCCCATGTTTGATCAAAATGGTTCATCCTCTGAGGATCAGGATCTGTATCAGGAGACTTCATGTAAATCTGCAACAGTTTGAACTCATTTATTAACATTTTCAGGACGAGTGAACTTGGCAGACGTGCAGCTCTGTGCTTGTGTCTGAACACACAGTGGTTGAACCAATCAGCATCCACCGAAGATCTACTGTGGGCGTGGTTTAGGTGTGACTGTTTGTTTGAGGTTAGCGTAGCTGCTGTAGCATCGGTTCTATTAGAACTGGAGTTTATTTCAGTAAAGAAGAAAAAGAAAGACACTGAAAACATGTTGTGACTCTTCTCTCCACTGACTGGCTCCTCTGGTGGCAGCGCTCTCCTACTGTTGATCTGATTGGTTGATTGATCAGATGTTGATTTTGTCTCTCTTTTAGCTCTGTTTTTGGTCTCCACCCCTCCTGAAGGAAACGTCCGTCTCGTTAGCTGCTGAACGCTCGGCTCGGTTCACCAGCTGCTCTCTGACTGCGTCTGTCTGGTGCTCAGCAGGTCGTGTTCTCTGAGGCTGAACCACAACAGATAAACTCTGAGGTCAAACTATGAAGCTGCAGATTCAGCTGATAATTCACTACCAGAGACGCCAACACAGTTTTCTAGTTTGTTTGGAGGACATGTTGAATGTTTGTGTTTGGCCTCCTCCCTCCTCCTCCTCCTCCTCCTCTTCCTCCTCCTCCTCCGCCCATTAAAGCAGATTGTTGTCAGTCAGAGGATTACACTCTGCTGTGTTTCCCTCTGTGCTGCAGGTCATCTTCCTCTGTCTCCTCTGTTGTGTGAGGACCTGATCGAGGACCATGGGCCTGTTGGACATCTTCTCGTCCGTCAGAGACCGAGTGGACAAGTTCCTGAACGAGAAGAACGTGGTGACGGACTTTCTGGGGAAGATGGAGGAGAAGACGGGGATCAGGAAGAAGATCATCGTAGCGGGTATGTGAGCTGTTGCTGGTCACTCTGCTCGCTTCATGATAGAAACTCTGGGTGATTCTGTCGTCACGTCTTTATATTCAGCACAGTTTTACCTTCCTGTTGCATGTTAGAGGAGAAGTGAAGAGGATTCAGTTAATCCTCCTGTGAACAGCCACAGAGAGCAGCTGCTGTCTGCAAACACCAACCGGTGAACTGTTTCTGGGTCAGCGTTTGTGCTGCGCTGAATTTTCTCTGTTTTGTTCAAATTCATAAATCAATCAATCGATTAATCAATGAATAAATCAATCAGCAGACAGATGATTTCATCATACAGGCTCTGGTGAACTCATTGTACACTACATGGTGTCATCAGGTGACACAAACATGAAACATGATCTGACTTCTGCATGTGGATGCAGCTGTTTGATCACAACTCACACGGTGATGATATTTATACCTGATCGATCAACGATCTGGACGTGTTCAGATTAAGCTGCCCAGTCAGCTGAGGCCAGCTGGTTTATCTATAGACAGGCAAGCTGATTTATAAAGCACCATTCACACACAAGACTGGGCCAAGTGCCTCACTGAGACAAACGATTAGGAGGAACTTTGTTCACTGATGAAACTGGATCATTTCATGGAGACAATGTTTCTGTGTTTCTGTGGTAGTTGAAGTTGAACAAGGCCGATGTCGAGACTGAACACAAACTCTGAGACTTTGACTCTGAGGTTTGTGAAGTTTAGCTGCTGTTGGACACTTACGTCTGGTCGTTTAGCCGTGCAGCTAACGTTAGCTGTCCTGTTAGCTGAGTAGAAAACACATCATGGTGTGTTTTTTTTTTTTTAGATATTTAAAAAAAAATAAAAATCTCAATCCAAAATCCGCTTTGTGTTTCTGAAGCCTTCAACTCATCTGACTTTGCTCAGTGGATAGATGATTGTTCATGTTGCAGGTTTAAAGAAGAATCTAACCTGCGTGTCTGATGATGAGTGATGATACTGAGCTGCTGCTGGTTCAGGGCTTGTATGTGTTCTCCTGCAGACGACATGCAGTGAACAGGGTCCATTCATACGAGGCTGCCGCTCATACAGTGGATCAGTAACGCTGCTGTGATGTCACTGTAGTGCCTGGTGCACAGTGTCCCCCACTCTGTCCGGTAAAGCAGATTATCACAGAGACAGCAGAGACAGCAGAGCGGCCTCCATGTGTGAACCGCAGCGTAAGCTGATCCGAGGTAGGACACTCTTTACACAACTTCCTGTCTGCAGCTGAGCTCAGTGTCCGCTGCAGGTGTGTGTGTGTGTGTGTGTGTGTGTGTGTGTGTTCAGACCGTCAACATACGATCAGATGAACTAAGCTGTTGTCTTGAAGTCTGTTGTGGTTCGGTGGTTTCTGGTTCTTCTGGTTCTGCTCCTCTGACGACCGTCTGAAGGCTGAAGTTGAGCAAAGTTTTACTCATTTTAGATTTAGTTTGAATTTCTGACCAGTTGTTGTTTGACAGCTGATTAATCACCTGATCGATGTGTTGGACAATTGTTTGGATTTGTGGCGGGTCAGAAACTTTTGTTCGTCTGTCTGCAGTTTGATCAGAACCCCAGTCTGATTTCCCAACATGGCTGCCGTCAGAACATCTGTTATTAACTGTAGCGAGCTTGTTTTAAAAGTGTTGAAGTATGTGATGTTTGTCTGCTGTGATATAGAAACAGACTGATGAGACGTTTCTTATTAAACGCTCACAGTAAGTCTCACATTTCTTTTCCTCTGTTTGTCTTTGAGTCGTCGTGTTTGAATAAACTGCAGAAACCCGACTGAGGGTTCAGTGTTCATGTTGTCGGTCACTGAACGCTGGAAAAATGCTGTTTCAAAGTTAACGGGATCAAAAACTATGAACAGGTTTCCGGCTTGTAACAAGTTAAAACAGTCCAGAAACAAGTTTCTCATCCAAACTCAGTGAAATGTTACTTTTAGATCATAACGAGATATTTTGACTAGAAATGAGACAAATTGAAGTTTCTTCAGTGAATCTGTGTGAGAATAAATGTTGTCGGTTTTGAAAAACTCAGCGTGTAATTTGTAAATCTGGTGTTTAGTCGATGCACTTAAATGTAAAAAGTCTTGATGACCTGAAGTATTTCATACAAAGCGTCTGTGGAAAGTTAAACTTCAGTGATTGTGTTAATGATTTGTGTCCTGAAGCTGTTTGTTAACGGATCAGATCTGAGTGTGTTCGTGTGAAATGAGACCTGCAGCACAAAATGACATTCAGATGGTGAAATGTAAAGAATATAATCACACGACTGGACCGGAAGAAGAATCTGTTGAAACACTTCAATAATCAAATGAAAGTATGAATTACGTCTTCAGGAAATGTTTTGTCAGCAGAGTGACGGCAACACGTCGTGGTTCTGATGGTCCGTTTTATTTGAAAAATGTCCAGTTAGACTAAAGACTGACAACCGCTCGGCAAATCATTTTGAAAACACACAGAATTTCCCAGCAGCCCACTGTGCTGGGCTCACGCTCACCAACAGACATACGTAACAAATCTTACTTACGTATTTTAACACAAATGAACTTTCACTAAACTTGACCAGGTAGTTTTTGTGCCTGAACCTGATAAAACTGTTTATTATTATCACCTTGATGACATCACTCACCTGACTTCATCCTTTCCTGCACGTTCAGATTCACTCAAACTTTAACGGTAAAAACAGAAGTTTGCATCTTTGGAACAAAAGCCTTCAGACATGTGGACCTTCAGAACTTTGTACTGTTCTGAGCTGCAGCGATGGAGTAAAAGAAGAAAAGCATCGATCTGTCAGGAATCCAATAAACTTTCAATCCAGAAGAAAAAGTTCTAGATTTCTACTCTGAGCAAAGTGTTTATAACGTCGAAGTCTTTGTGTGTCGATCTGTGTGACGACGTGACGTCTGAACATCATTCATTTAAATACAAGCTGTGTTTTTAAACGCACCTGAATCCGCCTGTGTCTCATCCAGGTGCCGTCTCCCTGACTGGACTCTACCTGGTGTATGGATATGGTGCCTCCCTCGTCTGCAACCTGATCGGTTTCGTCTATCCGGCCTATTACTCGTGAGTGTGTTTTAATAAGACACAGATCTACTCTACAGATGTCTGTACTGTAACTGAAAACATGTGAAATAGCTTCAGAGAAACAAAACAGGAAGCAGAGAACAAACTGTCAGCCTGCATGACCCGTTTCTCTGCTCCGACAGAACTTCCTCTGAATTCTCCATGTTGTTGTAGTTTGTCTTTGTGGACTCTTCTGGTTTCTGGTCGGTTTAAGCAGAACTATGTGAATGTGTTCTGGTGCTGAACTGGAAGTCCTTCACAAAACTACACCAACATGTCTCAGTTGCATTTGAACGATAGTTCTGCTGGTATCTAACAGATGAATGAATTTCTCAGTGATCTGCAGCTCACCTGACACATGCTGACAGCTTGTCCCTACTTTTATCTGCAGAGTCAAAGCCATTGAAAGTGCGAGCAAAGAAGACGACACAAAATGGCTGACGTACTGGGTGGTGTACGGGGTCTTCAGTCTGGGCGAGTTCTTCTCCGATATTTTCCTCTACTGGTTCCCCTTCTACTACGCTTTTAAGGTGAGAAAACGTGACGTGTTCCAATGTTTGGTGATTTCTGCTTCACAGTGACAGGAAGAGCCGACATCTGAGGATCAAAGAGCGACGTCGCTCTGAACACAAGTCAGTCGTACCTGTGGTAACTTTTCTGACACTTCTTGCTTAAAACCCAGAAGGACAGAAGGATGGAGAGGTCCTGCTCTCACGTATCGTAGTGTTTGTGTAGTCACCGATGTCTTTCTGTCCTCTGTGGTCCAGTGTCTCTTCCTGTTGTGGTGCATGGCTCCGATATCGTGGAACGGCTCCCAGATCATCTACGACAAAGTAGTCCGGCCCGTCTTCCTCCGACACGAGGCCATGGTGGACAACATGGTGAACAACCTCGGCGGGAAGGCCATGGACGCTGCTGAGAACCTCACCAGAGAAGGTCCAGACCCGTTCAGCTCCAGTACAGAGTGATTACAAACCAGTATGAAGCAGTGTTTGACTGATTATTCCTTCCTTCCTTCCCTCTCTCCAGTCCTGACCACTCTGCTGAAGAATAAATCTCTGGTGACTCCGGGACCATCCGGCGCTCAGTCGGAACCTAAAAGTTTACCGAGTTCATCGGGAGAAACATCAGCAGCTAAAGTAGCTCCGTCAGAGCCGAGCGAAGATCGACCAGTACGGAAACTACACTTCTCTCATTAGTCTTTATGCTAAGCTAAGCTAACCATGTCCTGACAGCGCACCAGCTCCTCCCTGTAACCCAGACTGCTGACACGTCATTCCCTCTGTGCTCATAGAAGTAGAGCATCTCGTAGCTGAGCAGCAGCGGCTGTGTTGAGGTCTGTTCTCAGCTGCAGTTTGTTTCTTAAAGTGATTTGTGGATTTATCCTGACGGTCCCTCTGTGACTCTGTCGAGTGTCGTCAGTGCGGTCCAGTTTGAGATGCTGATATTTTGTCCAGTTAATGTAACATATCTCATAAGCTGTGGAGCAGATTGTCGTCACATTTCTTCACAACAAAGTTCAGCCAAGGCAAAAGATTCATCTCAGATTTTTCACAACGTAAATGTATTTAATTGTTTATTCTGTTCAACACTTTGCTTGTGTGGCTAAACTTCACACTGTTGGTCTGAATGCAGTTTTACAGTCTTGGTTTATTGTTAAATCTGTAAACACCTTCAGCGTCCTGATGGGAGACATGCAGCTTCATATAAGTGAAGAGGTGAACAGGTTAGAGACTCTGTGCTGACCAAGCTGTCTGTTGCTTGTTCCAGCCGTTCCTGGGTTAACCAGTGTGGTAAGTCAGCTGGTTTGGTGTCAGTAGATTGTTTCCAGACTGTGACTGTGGTGTTAACAGAGTTAGCTTGAACCTCAGTGACCCCTGTAGATCATCAGCACTGTAATGGTTTAAAGGTGAAGCAGCTTGTTGTGGTTGGTGTTGCCGGGCGGCAGCAGATGGAGCTGACAGGATCCTCCATGACGACGTGGAGAGAACAGACCGCAGCGCTTCAGACGCCCTCCGCTCCAAACCTGCAGCTCTGAAGTAGACTAGAAGCATCAGCTGCTGTGACCACAAACTAACACAAATCTACTCACTTTTAAAATATCAGAGAACAACAGCAACAACACAAAAATGCCGATTCCAACACGTTTGTCCTGAAATGATTGTGAGTGAAACCAGCAGAATCGTTAACTCAGCTGCAGGGTTTGATCAGTGGGCTGATGTTACAACAGTGAACTCTTTAAAACATAAAGACGCAGCAGCCCTCGTTAGCTTGACTGATGTTAACTCGTTAATTCAGTTAAAGCTACAGAATCAAATCAGTGAAGGTTCAACGTTTTAACAGTCATCCAGTGGATTCACTGAGTTTGGACTGTTGGTCGTTAGTGTTCGCCGTCTGTCTTCATCATTCAGAATCATCACATCAATTTATTAAAAGTTTCTCCAGGAGAATCTCTTGAAACCCAGCAGGAAGAAGTTTTAGCAGGAGAGTTTTTGTAATAATCATTTTGACCACAAGAGGCTGAAGCGCAGTTTTAATGTCTCCTAACTTCTGTTATGTAACATCACTGTCGTGTGTGTGTGTGTGTGTGTGTGTGTGTGTGTGTGTGTGTGTGTGTGTGTGTGTGTGTGTGTGTGTCTGTGTGTGTGTGTGTGTGTGTGTGTGTGTGGTGTCTGCCGTCAGTGTCACGATCAGA
>OMLP01007259.1:2819-24152 GCA_900302685.1 Spondyliosoma cantharus | reverse complement strand
GTTCAGATCAGTAAAGCTCCTTTTTCTTCCATGTATTGCATCTTGTGCAGGCTTTTTAAAACAAAAAACAACAAAATGCTGTTTTTTGTTTTTTTTTACAGCCTGGTTAGTTATGTCAGAAAAAAAAAAAAAAAAAAAAAAAAAAACACAAATCAGACAATCACAAAATAAACACTTGAGAAATAAACTCCTATACAGTTGAAAACGGCTGCTGCTCTAGTTTTCACCTCCATGCCGACACATGCAAATGTTCAGGAAGGTGACGGGCTTCTTTCACCTTCTTTGTGTGGAATAAAAGCACTTTAAATGGAAGTGGCAAAAAAAAAAAAAAATAAATCAGCAAATCAATTGGTATCGCTTCTAAAAGCAAGATTTTTTCTATTTTTTTTAAATCAAATCTAGCCGTTCACATCCTGAGAGCTTCGCAGTATAAGGCAGAAGGGGGCATTTGCCGTGGAATAATCTCAGAAACTCTTGGCTTCTCTGCAGCCGAGATGAAACGCTGTTTAATTAAGAGGCGCCCTGATGCGACCCGCAGCACCCTCGAGCACTCAAAAGTTCCTGTCTATAAGTGGCGTTTTGGTCAGTTCGAGAAATCAAATAAAAGCTTTTTTTTTTTATTCATTTAAATGTGCTGGTATGAATATTTGGTATTGCAGCCCATTAAAGAAAATTTAACCAATATCGAGGGCCAATACCTGTTTCATAACGATATACAACTAACATACTGTGCGCAGGGTGCACTCAGGAAAGTAGTGTTCATATCTATAAAGACCATATTTTATAGAGCGTTGAGTTTAGTGGGTTAAAAAAAAAAAGGCAAGAAAAATACTGCAGATGGAAGGAAAGAAAACACATCATCATCTGTGGGAGAAACTAAGGGCTAATGGTCAAACCGCTACGATCGCCGCTAGAATGGAAGTGAGAGGCGGAAGGCAAAAAGAAGGATGCAAGTCGGTTGCTGAGGGCGAGAGGTCGATCGGCGAGGGGAAGTCAGCGGAGGTCGCTCTCTTCGTCCTGTATGGTTTTCTTGATGCGGAGGAGCATCGTGGTGAGCCACTGGTCCAGCCGTGAGATGGTATCAAACTCCTTCACCTGAGAAATGAGTCGGAATCATGGAATCAGGCTCAAGAAAAGAATAGTTAAAGCAACCGGGCTGCTACAGCTATGAATGAGTTCATACGTAGGGAAATGTTTTAACTCGGGACGGAGTGTTACGCACCGCAAACATTTTAAAGGTTGCGCCCTACTGGAATAGTTTCAGCAGAGGCGCGGGCTACAACTTATATCTTACTTCTTCGATCGCTCAGCAGGTGTAAAATAATCTGTTGATGTGACGTTTTAGCGTTGCAACTGTAGCCGCATCATGTGGTTATCATATTGTAGAAGCTCCATCTGACCGATAAAAGAGAACTGCTATGTTACTGAATGTTTTTTCCAGCTCAGACTGAGGACCTGGGCTACGAGCTGTTCTTCTGGTAAAAGGTAACAGGCACTCACCGAGTCAGTATAGGCATCCACGTTCTGTTCTTCACAGGCGTCTAGAAGTTTCTGGTAAGATAAAAAAAACACTATTTACATTAATGCTGCACACTGATCGTAGACAAAAAGACACCATCGGGAAGATTTTGTGCCACAACTGAGATGCTAAAATAACGGCTGCAATACAGCGCCTGCATGCCTCTGTAGAGAACTTCTACAGCCACACGTGTCTCTTAATCCTAACAAGTGTTTGACTGGTGCTTTTGTGTTTGACGCTGCAGGGTGAAATGTTGAGGAAGATTTTGCGTGCCATTAATTACAATCGAGCTTTTGTTTTCGATTACTGGCATGAAGGTTTCCGCAAGATCGACCATCTGTAGTCAATTTGTTTTTTTCTATTGAGAACAACCGACACCGGAGCAGAAGAAAACAGAAAGCAACAGTCGACCGGTCGTAAACAGTCTGTAGAGTTTAACTGCCCTCCATCAGCCTCGCCTTTCCTTAGTTTCCAGGATTATTCAAAGTTTCTGTTTAAGGATTTAAGAGCAAAAACACAACACTGAGACGTACCTTCACCAGCTTGCATTCCCGAGCGTCTGAAAAGGCTGGAAACATTTCTTCATACTTCTGCACAGCGAGCTGGGTAACCAGAAGATGAACGTTAGGAGAATGGCTCATGCTACAGTTGCTGTACACTGACACAAATTCTGTGTTGTGGCTTACTTTAGCGTTCAGCATGTCTACACAGAAGTGACAGAGCGCTGCCTTGAAGAAGTGATCCTTGGCACTGTATTTCAGGAGCGTGCTGTCCATCGCGTGGGTTCCAACCTGAAATCGCAAAAGTACAATTCACGTTTGCGTTGTTAGCACGGCCCACGAGGCGACTGACAACATGCTGAGACAAAGGCTGCTGGCGAGCGTCATCACACCTGTTCGTAGATCTCAATCGCTTTTGGATACTGCTCCAGCTGAGCTGCATAGGTTGCTACTTTCAGAAGGCACTTGTTTGCTGAACTGGAAAAGGAAATCAAGAAGTTCTTCAGTTCAAATGTCATCACAGATAATCAAGTAACTTAAAAGCTACAACGAGGAACTTGCGTGTTGTGGTTTCTGGTGTTTCCACTGCTCTGTGTAACAAAGATCTCGTGATGCGTTTTTAATACAACAATTTGCTTTTTTATTTAAATATAGTTGTCTGCAGGATGAATGACAAGGTAATATATATATATTTGTGGGATATCTGAGATGTAAAAGTAGACTGTTTTAGTTCCACACCACCAGACTACAGATCAGCTTCTGCCTGCAAGCTTTGAGACAGCATTTCACCATGAAAAATAATTCATGGCATACATTAACGATAACTACAGAGAAACAGCCCGTCTTCTTGCGGCTGGTCTCGTTTGCTTACGTAGGTCACATGTGGTCATCGACTGTTTGACAACTAGTTTAAAGTTCCTTGTAGTACATTTAACTGCACGATCATGAAGCAAAGATGTAAAAGAAAGTGCATCAATTTGAAACAACCGAAAGGAAAAAAAATCATCTTGGGCTAAAGGCAAACAAGAGAGACAATTTAAAATAGTCACCTGGTGGATTCTTCCCCTTTATAATAATCAGCTGCCTGTTCATAGTGGGCAATGGCCTGGAAGGGAAATTATTAAGAAGAGATAATTTGACAGTTTAAAAAAAACCCAAACAAACATTAAATTAGAAGCAAAACGGAAACAATACATCATATGACCAACTTGAAACACAGATATTTCACCTGACCTTGTCGATGTCCACCAGCTCTGTCTCATATATTTCGGCGATGCTGATGTGATGTTTGGCTGCAATGGTGAAGCGCCCCTAAAACCAAAAAAGAAGAAGAAAAACCAAAGGCGACATCAACAGGGGGAGTTACATGTTGTCTACAGTATGTGTAAATAAAAAGAAATCTACATTTTCTGCCTCCAGCCTCTTGAAGGTGATTATTTTCTGGTTTGTTTACTTCTCTATTACAGTAAACTGATACAAAGTCCTTTTCTGAGAAGAGTTTCCTGTTCGCAGACTCACCATATCAGTGTATATCTCAATCGCTCGGTTTAGACAGTTTATGGCCTCTGTTGAGAAAAACAAAAGTTTTGTTTTTAGTATGACATGTTCTGCAACCAAAGTGAGACTTCATTTAACAATATCAAATGTACAGTGAGAAGAGCCATGAATAACACTGTTTAAACTCTCCATCTGGAAAATCTTAATGACATCAGATGACACTGGCACTGGAACGGCAGCTTGCAAAACAGGGATTACAACTGAGCTGCAGCAGTCACATATCTGGAGGGTGGCGATGCGTGACTATTACCATGTGGATCTGCTTTTTTAAAGGCGTTTCCCGCATCTATGAAGTTAGTCGCTGCGTCGTGTTTGCTCTGCATCTGAAGGTGAAGGAGAGCAGCTTGGGAGAACGCATTTCCAGCAGCTGAAAAGAAAACATTTTCACGTTAGGAGGATTGAAGTCGGAACCGACGCTAGGAAAGAGATTTGGACCTGGAATAATCATTCTTACCACACCAGTTTTTGGCCATTTTGAACATGTTGGCTGCCCTCACATATATGTCGCAGGCCTCTTCCAGCTTGGATGAACTCCTGTATGACAGCATACATTTAGTTGAACAAGACTCATACAGACGACCAATGGGTGATACTGACAAATATAAAGTGCCATTATACTTTTGGAACAGAAACTAGGCCTAGATAGTGATAATAAGATGAATTTCCGCATGCTATACGACTGCTCACTCAGTCAAAGAGTTCAGAAGGTTATAAAACATAACTCCTGATGGCAATCTTTTCAGCTATATGCACCAAACTGGACTGGACAATAATTCAAGGTCACTGTTAATTCAATTTCCTGGGAATCATATTATGACAAAATCCACACATTGTTTTACTGTGACAATTATGTTGTCCAAATGAATACCTCTGAGCAAATTAAGTAATCATACTATTAATTATAAGTTCTTGTTGTACATGTCACAAGTGTTTTGTTGGATGTAATGCATAAGAGTGACACACGGTTCAGTATAGGGCTGCACGATATGGTAAAAGAAAATAAATCATTATGCGATTATTTTGCAGATAGTGACATTTGTTAGGAGGGAACGTCTTCTTGCGTCTACAGTACTTCATTATAACGTTGTTTTCAATCAGTTTGATTATTGCATATGTGATGTTACATCTATGGGCCGCATTTTTCTAAATATATTGATGTTATCAGAAAAATAGTGTTACTAAGACCAATATAATAAACGCCCCAGACCCAGAACGATTACATAAACACTTATAGGTCACCAACTCCTTGTTTACAAGCTGTGTGTTTTATTATTGTCTTATTAATTTAACATTTGTCCAAAAGAAGACTATTGAAAATGGTGGCCACTGGCTGTGCTTTGTCCCTGATAAGAAATGCATTAAATACGTTTTTAAACTCAAACATGGCTGTTGTCTTCATATACAACATGTAGTTTATGTTTCAGAATCAAATACAACCCACTTTAATATAAATTCAAACTGGTTTCGTGTCCATGCTCAGCTGTGTAGCTCGGCAGTGGCTTATTTTATTGTCTGATCTAAATCTGCTTCCACTCACAAAACTGCTCCTGTTGTAAACAAATGTGACGGACATGTGACACTGCGAGGTTACTTCAGTAGATGGCGCCATAGCAGTTCAACGTCCTTGCATCAAATACAAATAATCTTAAATGTTACATTAATTACTGATGATCTGATGAGGACCTGAGATTACAAAGCCATCCTCACACAGATAATTGTGCTGTGTGACAGAGCTTCATGATCTGCTGCATGCAGCTCTGTTGATTATTGTCAGAAAGATGTTCAGCAGTGATCTAAAGGAAGATTAACGCTTAATTTATGGTTAAACTGCAGCGTTAACCACACTCGCATAACACTGACAACACAAACGTAACGTTAGAGACGTCGCAGTCCATTATGCACTGTCGTGAACAATCTGTTCCCGTCTTCGCAGTTTCAGCTCTGGTGCTAACTGGTCAGCTAGCTGCTTTACCTTCCGCTTAGTTGGCCTTCAGCTTGACAGATTTAGCTAAACAGTAGCTAAAGCAAACTGTCACACTCACCCAAACAGTGATCCGAAAAACGACTGCGACGACTTCATTTTCTTTTCGGCCTCAGCCATTAAGGCCATCGCTTCCTTTTCTTTCCCGCTGTTGTCCATTTTTTCTTGTCACCGCTCTGATTTTTCAAGAGAAACGAGGAATTGCGAAAGTCAACAAACTTGCTAACCAGAGCTAGCAGCAGCGGCGTAGGTTTGCCTTGTCACGTCACCAGCCACAAAGTAACCGTCACCTCTGTCATGTGACGCGGGAGCAGTGCTGCGTTCAGGGGCTCTCCGTAAACTCCACGTTCAACTCCTCAGAGTGATGTAACTGTTGAAAAGTGATTGGTGTTTAATTCACTGACTGACAGTGTTACAGCAGCCACCTGTTATCACCACACTTCGGCCTAGATTACGGTCAAAAAATCTGGTTATTATTATAAACAACTTCTCAGTTAGGTTATTTGTATCTTTGCTAAGACATAACGATGATATCACTGACAACACGTGAAGGCATCTTGTAGTGAAGTATTGACCCTAAAATGATGATACAGTCACTTTCTCTTTTGCTTTTTCTCGTGGTTATGCAATTTAAAAAATGCCCAAATAGCACATTTACTACAAAATATTACAATATGCAATCAGATCACACCTATATAGTACATTCATCCATCAGCTATGCCCACTTATCTTTTGAAAGCTGCACTGAAAGCCTGTCACATAGTAACACACAGAAACAGACAGCCATGAACACCCGCATGAATTTGGACTGAGAGAATCATCAAACCAAATATCTTCTTCCTGGGTATAATAAGGCATATAATTCCGTGCCATGCCATTATTCAGTGTATGATACTGCATGGTAAGATGATGTTGAATGCACGCAAAACGTTTGAACTGAAAAAACACATTGTAGCCAACTGCTTTTATTTTAGTGGGATATGCACTGCATATATGTAAACATGAAACGCTTCACTTGGTTGTTTCTGAATTTTTCCTTGCAACCTGTTCGGGTATTTAGAATGTAAACTTGCTGTCAGACTCACTTTTTTTTTGCCTTACCCCTGGTTCATAAATGCAAGACCTGCAAAAAAAAAAAAAAAAAATGCAGTTGAGCAGAAGTGTGATGACTGCCATGCACCTGCTTTAATTTTTAGGAGATTTTGTCAGATTAATAAATCATTTTGCTAGATATTGAGTTTTTCATGAGAATAATAATATTTCACATTATTATAGAATAGTCTACAAAGTTGTTCCTTTAACATTTTCAAAATATTCATTTAGAAAACATTTATTTACATTAAATATATTTGAATAGGCCACAGAGTCCCCTTATAGTGAATAAAACCTGGTCACTAAAGGTTTAGTGGTCCTCTCCTGCCTAAAACCAAGACTTTCCCAAAACAACAAATAATATATTAGTTGTTTTAGCTGCAAAGAATTCCTCCCAAATGACACTCTAGTCAGCATATGTTATATATTGTTCCAGATCCAAGTTAAAGCTTCAGATCAGGATAACATTTTTAAGTTACAGCTGTGGTTTCTGTCAGCCAGGCTGCGATTTCTTAGCTCATGTAAGCATCATCAGTACGAGGAAAGTCCCAAATGTTCCAATGTCACAGACTTTGCCTAATTGGGGTTTTGAGATATATATATATATGTAGCCTACACGTTTGTCTTAACTTCCCAGAAACATGTATGTGTATATTTTAAACAGATCTGATTGGTCAGCAACATTTCCAAACTTTAATTTCTCAATGTTTTGAACACCAAATAACATTTTTCCACTTGAGATTCACTCGTACGATCATAAGGCACGAGCACAAATGCATTGTAATCAAAAACAACAACAACAACAAAAAAGCAGCGGAGAAACTTCTCTAAAGATAAATGTTCAAATCTATGGATAACTATTCGAGCACATCGCTAAAAACCCCCACCTTCAAGAAAGGTACATTTCGACAACAAGGCGCACAGACGAGCCTCAGATTTCAATCAGGCAAAACGGAAGTCTCCTGTTTCCTGCCTGTAGTTGGGTCCTGTACAGCAGCCCGTGCGAGGCTGTCCTGGAGACCCCGCGCTGCCTGCACCTCTATCGTCTCGGGTGAGTTTGTTACAATGTAGCAATTTCTCTATTAATCCGTATAACTGTAAGAAAGCTGCAATATTCGCGCACTGCAGTAAAGCCGCAAACTGCACAGCTACGGCAATCGAAACGCCACGCTGCTGCACGACCCGGCAAACGTAGTCATTTTCCACCGAATTCCCAAGCATACCCCCCTCATCCAAGAGTATTCCAACATTAACTCATATTTTGCTTGCAAGGAGAGATAGATAGCTCGCTACGCAATTGCGTTCACACTTCTAAGTAAACATTACTACCTCGTCTCGGGCGAATCGAGGCTCGGCTGTACATTATGAGTGTTAAAATTATGTCACTCGGTGGTTTGTTTTGAATGTCAAAGGCTGAAGCTAGCTATACGTCTGAATATTGTTGATAGCTGGTTGGCTAAGAAGGCTAGCTGAGCTAGGCTAACGAAATTCAACCCAGATGCATCAAAATGCTGGAAGTAGCGGCGAAACGGTGGTTTGAAATTGAACGTTTTATTAAATCGGACTCTTAAGTAAGTCGCGGAGGTGTTACATAGTGTGTGTTGTGACGATTTGGGGAAATATGCATGCAAAGCTCTTTGAAAACACCAGCTAGCATGTAGCAAGCCGCTTGCAGTGTCTCCATTCATATCCTGCGCACTGGCTCTGCTCGGACCGAGTAATGGCTACGATCCGCTGCCTTTTTAGAGCGGCAACGGGGAATACGGTCCCCCTTCACGACCGCGGTACATCTGCGTGTACATTTTGGGCGACTTGTTGTGTTTGTGTTGCTGGAAGTTCTCTGCACAGTTGTGGAGACTGGTGGTGAATTTCTGCGAGAGCAAGAAGTGGAAACCTTTTTTGCAGGCTGCGTGAAAACCGCGCGTTTTCAATTTGTTGTCTTTTGCCATCCGCTGTTTTCTCGACGTACCTGCTGTTTTGATCTTTGACGAGTTTATAACAGAGGAAGGTTTTTTTTTTATTATTTATTTATTTTTTATTGTGTTTGTTAATGAAAATATGGCGTTTTACAACTGAAAGTGAAGATGGCTTTATGTGTTAAAATGTAAGCTCTTTATTTAAGGAACATGTATGTCTTGTTTATGATTGTGATGCAGTTAGTGAAGTTCACTACCGTTCTTAATGTCCTCAGGTCGCGCTTTTATTTTCACAATACCCACAGCAATCTCCAGAGAGGCCTGACAGCAATAAGTGATGTCATGTTTTGAGTCATTACTCATGATTTGAATGTGAAAAACAAAGTGACTGAGATTTAAAAAAAAGAAAAAGAAAGGATACAATCACTCTTGACCTTTTTTTAACACACATTTCTGGACATGTAGATCATCCAAAAGAACTACAGGTTTCTGCATTTGGTCTGTAGGTGAAAGTTAGTAATTAAAGTCATTTTTTTTTAATTAACAGTGGTTAAACACCTCAGTTTGAAGCTGGTTAAAACACTCATGTTTGTAAGCATGCGGTTAACCAACCACGTCGCCTATAGTCGTAATGATGAACATTAATTAAAAGATATTGTGGACATAACGGATTCGCTGAAATGTCTAGTAAACGCGTCCGTAAGGCAAGGTGATGCAATTTGAATTTTTATTTGTTGTTCAGCCCTGTGTCGCACAGCGTCAACACAGCAACAGGAAGAGGTGCATGTCTAATAAAAAAACAATCCATGATGCTAATAGTGCTATAAATAGCTTTTCTGAAAGAGTCAAACAAACAGCATTTTTGTTTTATAGTCATTGAAGAGGGTCTTTCAGTTTTGTACTTGTACATCGTCATCGTATTCATCTTAACTCCCGTCCAATTTGAACTATATAACTATGAATTAACTATAAAGCTAAAATATTACACAATGTGGTGTTATGAAAAATAATATAACAGAAATGCAACCATGAACTAAATGCTTTGTTAAAAAATATTGTTAATTTGTGCTGTTTTTCTTTCCATGACGATTGTTTTGATAATGACACAAATCATCAATGGACTTTAAAACCTTTTTTTTTTCGCCTTTAACAGTTGTCATGGATGATGAAGACGGCAGGTGCCTTCTAGATGTAATTTGGTAAGTCGTTGATGACACAGTGCAAGATCAGTTTTATATTTAGCAAACTGTTTCTTTCATCCCGTCTTGTACCTCTGTGAATCACATTGTTTTTTTCCTGCAGTGACCCAGAAGCTCTCAATGACTTTCTTCATGGATCTGAGACCCATGTGAGTATGAAAGAAGATGCATATGTCAGGCTCGTGATCGATAGTTACAAAAAACAGGTTTGTAAGTGATGTGAAACGGCAACTTTTTAGTTGGGGCTTGAGTGACTTGAGTCACTTTTAGATTTCACCTTGATGCACTCTGAATCCCACATCCCTCACTGCTTTCATTTATTTATTTGTTTTATTTTACTGCTTCCTTTGCTTGATGGTTGTCTTTGCTTTTTGATTGCACTATTTATGGTTTCGGCCTGCCTTCCCCTTTTATTAGGCTATACTCACAAAATGAGAAATGCTAATACTAACGCTTCCCAACTCTGTGTTATTCCTATCATTTTGCCCCTCTGTCGCTTACCTTTTCCCTGGTTCTTTACAATCTGGGTTTTTTTTCTGGACTGTTTTCTGTCCTTTCCTTGCCCTCCTCCTCTGTTTGATGGTCTGTATGTTTCTCTGTCCTGGTGGCTTTTGCCTGCTGGTTTGGGTGCCTTTGGGTTCTGTCTGTCCTATCCTGGGTGGGTGTGTCTGTAGTTGGACACTGACGACCTTTTGGATGGTTCGAGTGACCCCTCCAGCTCGTTCTTCTCTACCACTGGGGTGAGTAAAATCCCCCAATCCTCTTCCTTCCCCTTTCTATCCATCTGTGTGGCATGCATTTCCAAATATCCCCTTTCCACTAACATATCTACACTCTACAAGCTTTGATTTGCCGCAATGTGACAAGAGGCTTTTGTGGGTTTTCATGTCTGCATTTCTGTGTTACACCCCTCACAAGCACATCTAGTCATCAAAATTCATCCATCACCTTATTTCACTTATTTCCTTTTTAAGGGCCATGTTCCAGAGGTCCAGCCTGCAGTCCAGCTGTCGGCCAATGAGCCGACAGGCCTGCCTAGAGTCAGTGTCGACCTGGACTTCCTGGAGGATGAAGACATCTTGGGAGGATCCCCAGGTGGAGAAGGTGGGAGCAATGGCATTGGGACAAATCACGAACCATGTGACATCCTGCAGCAGAGCTTGGCTGAAGCCAACATCACAGAGCAAAGCCTTCAGGAGGCAGAGGCTGAGCTGGACCTGGGCTCCTTTGGAATTCCAGGTCTTACGCAGGTGGTTCAGACGCTGCCTGATGCCGGCCTTCCTGGGGCTGGAGGCACTGCTGTTGGTGTAGGCATAGGTGTTGGTGTTGGGGGAGCTGCAGCAATTTTCCCAGGGTCTGCCCCCAGCAACACATCTACTCCCCCCAATGCTACAGCTGATATGCTGGGGTCAGTGCTTGCCCAGCAGGGCCTCCAACTCCAACCCCAGGTCATGAACAAGGCGATTAGTGTTCAGCCATTTATGCAGCCCATGGGCCTAGGAAATGTGACGCTTCAACCCATTTCAAGTCTCCAAGCTCTTCCTAATGGGAGCCAGTCTGGACATTTGGGTATTGGACAGATTCAGGTTGTGGGTCAGCCTACAGTCATGACTATCAATCAGTCTGGGCAACCAATCCTGGCGAAAGCCATGGGTGGTTACCAGCTGCATCAGTCTGGGCCAGAGGTATCAGGTGCTGGTTCTCAGGCGGGGCTCGGAGGCTCAGGGGGTGGACTTCTGATCCAAAGCAACAAAGGCGCTTTGGGATCTCCAGCTTTAAATGGACCGGCTGTTTGTGTCAGCAGCACAAACAGCAGCAGTGGTGTTACAATGACTGCTTCTGCTGGGCTCGTGGGCTTTGGCAGTACTTCTCTAAGTTCAGGAATTGGACCCCAGACACAAACACAAGGCCAAATCATGCAGAACGTGATCATCCAACGCACACCAACACCCATTCAGCCTAAACCCCCTCAGGGGGGAGCCATCCAACCGAAACTCTTCAAACAGCAGCAACAGCAGCAGCAGTCCCAGCCAGCACCCCAAACCCTGCAAAACGATGCCCACAAGGCGCTAGGGCTGCAACAAATTCCGGTTTCTACTGCTCAGAATGTAGCCTTCTTGACAGGAAAGCCAGGCTCTAACGTTGTCCTGAGTACTCAAGCCACAACACAAGGCCCTCAGTTTCAGCAAACCCTATTCAAACAACAAGCAGCACAACCATCTGGCAAGCCCCTCAGTGTACACTTGTTAAACCAACAAGGCAGCATCGTTATTCCCTCTCAGACAGTTCTGCAAGGTCAGAATCACCAGTTCCTCCTGCCACAACTTCAAGCAGGTGGGCAGATCCTGACCCAGCACCCTGGGGGCCACATCATAACTAGTCAGGGTCCTGGTGGACAGCTCATTGCAAACCAGATTTTAACTACAAACCAGAACATCAACTTGGGTCAGGTGCTGACTTCACAGGGTCACCCTGGAGCACACATCCTCTCTGGACCCATTCAGCTCCAGCCTGGCCAGATGGGCACACCCACCCTTTTTCAGATGCCTGTCTCACTGGCCCAGAGTCAAGGCCAGACTCAGACTCATACTGTCTCAGGTCATGCCCAGACAGTCATACAGGGCATGCCAATCCAGAACTCCCTGACCATGCTTAGTCAAGTGGAGGGGCTGAGCCCCGCAGTCAGCCTCCAGCCAGCTCTACAACCCCAGCCAGGTGGTGTCCCCAGCAGCAACAGCACAGGAGCAGCAACCATGGCTCAAGGCCAGCCCGGAGAGTGTGTAACTGTGCTGGGCAGCTCCACAGACCAGGCTGCTCATCCTACTCAGCAGCATGTACCACAGTCCTCTATCCTCGCCATGCAACCGGCTTTGTCTGTGTCCACGGCTGCCACAGTACCCACCTCTTCTCCGTCCATGTCTGTGTCCACCTCTTCCTCTGTCACAGCAGTGGGGCTGGTCCCCCCTCAGGCTCAGCACAGTCCAGGGAGGTTACTGTTTACCAACCAGGGCTCCAGTATGATCCTGAGCCAGGAGTCTCTGCAGATGTTCCTGCAACAGGTCAGTCTTCCACTATTTGCATGTTTGCTATGATTGTGTAAAGTTAACATTGTCTTAAAAATAAATAACATGCACGGAGTGATATGTTGGTCTGACCTCTTTGGTTTACTATTTTACTCCCCCTTCCCTCCAATCCCCTTCCTCCTTCCCTCCCTCGTCCTGAAATGGTAAATATACTCCTATCAGGAGCAGCGCCACCAAACAGAGAATGAGTCAACCCCCTCTGTGGGCGTACCAGCGTCTGTAATCGTCAGCAGCAACAGCATCACTGCTCCGGCCCCCGCTGTCCATGACAGCCAATTAACTGACTCATGGGTGGGTCAGAGCCACAGCCCTTCCCCTGGCCCCTCCCACATGACAGCAGTGGTAAAGCAGGTAGAAATGCCCCTTTATGTCAAGCCCCACCCACTTGTTGCTGCTGCTGCCGCCACAATGTCAGGGAATCTTACCTTTCCCCATCACTGCTCTGTCCTTCTCTTCTGCATTAGTCATTGCTTCCATGCCTCTCACAGTTGCTATGCTATTCCTAAGCTCAACAATCACTCATTCGCTTGCAGCTTCTGTGTGTTTCTTACATGACTTCTTTCTATGTAAAGGCATGATCATTCCAGTCGTCCATATGTATTGTATGTCATCCACTATCCTATTTTAATAATTAGCTGTATGCACCTCTAGAGAATATGGGACTGGCAATTAAGTGCCAGTTCTTTTTTTAACTTGAGCTAATTGTTTAACTAATTTGGTATGTTTTCCATCCATTCTACTGAATGTATATTGCAACAGGATACAAAAAAACATGCTCATGCTTTAACAGAGGAGCTACCAAGGTGCCTAGAGCACCTTGCCCCCCTCTTTACTAACATTCTTCTCACTCAAATTCAATCAACTCACCTTCATCTACTACATTACTGACCAACAACTGATCAATCAACCCACACCTCTCCACCTTGTACCTCTCACATAGACTCTTGTGTGCTTAAAGTGCCACCACCCCTTGTAACCCCTAGTTTGACCAGTGTAATGACCCCCCACAAATGATAATTACATGCTTCCCTGACCCCAGTCCCTGAAGTCTTCAGATCACCCTCTACTTCACCATCACAGGCCCGCAGATCTTGACTTCTTGCTTTTGTGAACTGTTTTTCTTTTTGGCTCGCAAAATGATCATTGCTCCCTTTTTTTTTATGTCTAATCTTCCTCAAATGCTAGAATAAATCAGTGGGTTCTACTACTTTCACCAAGCAACTACTAGATTTTAAAGTCTAACACTTTGCTTTTTGATTGTTTGGTGTTTTATCCATGTTTGTAATTTTGTCTTTGGGTTGGGCGATAAATCCACATTTTTGTATCATGATTTTCAGTGGAATTGTGGTAACGATTATCACATGCTGTTATTTAGCTGTTTCGCAAATTAACGGTTCAAAGAAAAGTGTGCTTAAAAGAACTGTTCACCCAAAAATGAAAATTGAGTTGTTGTCCTACTCACTCAGCACGTCGATGGAAAGTCTGGTGAACTTTCACAGTCCGCAAAACATTTCTGGAGCTTCACAGCAAACCAGTTGCAGCGTTCTCCTGAAGTTACAGAGGACGTTTTAAAACTTATAACTGTGAAGCTCTAGGAATTTTTTATGGAGTGCGAAAATTATTTTGACTTATATCAGCACGGGTGTAAACTGTTCCTTTTAAACTCCACCAAAAGATATTCTGATTGTTATCTGACACAGCCTTATCGCCCAGCCCTGTTTTGTAACTATTGTCAAATCTTGAACCTTGTACAAGAATCACATTTACTATATACTGTGTGCATGCATATCTTAGAGTCTATGTTTTTTGTGCTTCCTGATTTCCTTGTGAATCAAAATATTGTTGCATTCTTGAATCAAATTAGGATTTCAGTGTAATGTGATTCCCCTTCCTCAGGTACCCTCCAGTGGACACAAACAGACCCTGAAGATCCAGGGCATGTCCCCCTCACCGACCTTGACCACTCACCCGGCGGCGCCCCCAGTGGCAGTCAGCCCCCAGCCCTCCCACTCCCCTCTCACTCTGAGCCAGCAGATCCAGTCACCACACCAACAGCAACAGTCTCAGCCCCAGTCTCAAACTCCCTCCCGCTCATTAACACCCTCATCGCATCCTCCGCTTTTTATTGTCCATAACCAAATAGCCGAGTCCCCCCAGCCAGCTCCACAGGGCCAGACGCAGCCCCAGCAGACACACATTCAAGTTCAGCTTCAGTCGCAGCCTCGACCGGCCTCTCAGCCCGCCCCTTATCAGCAAGACATGCCTCCTATGTCACAGTCACCCAAGCCGCCTCCTGCGCCACCCGCACAGCACCAGTTTACTTCTCCTCCTGTGAGCACATCTGCTGCCGCTGTCGTCAAAGCCCAGGTTCCCATCCAGGGCCTGACAGCAGAGCAGCAGCACCACCTGCAATTAGTAGGAGCGCAAATTCAGACCCTGTCAGGCATCACTCAGCCCTCACCTCAGCAGAAACAGCTGCTGGATAAACTGCACCAGGTACTGTCCCTTGCTCGCCACGTACTTCACGTGATGCAACTTCTTTTAATGTTATTTGCATGCAGTTTGAGGTCTTTTAACGCTGTTCTAGAGAATCTGACTTAAAGGAGCAATTTGCGACAAATGGGCAGAGTCTTTCAAAAATGAAGTAATATTATCAGTTATGTCAAAAACACATTTATGTTTTAGGTTAGATTACTTTGTTAACCAGCTAACCCAGGCCCCTCCCGTCTCATAATACCACTTCTGAACTCCTCTTAAAACACACTTTTCAGGCTCAGTGTGAACAAAATAAAACTCACCAGCCTGTCTTTCCATAGTCACCTCTGATTTGGTGTAAATAAATCCTTAATTCACAGAGTAAGATATGCTGATGTTTGACTCTCTGTTTGCTCCTCTCCCACTTGAAGCCTCTCCTGTCTACAAATTGCACATTTTAAATGCATCATATCCAGCCGGCGATTGGATTGGCGATCAACTTATTAGTACAGATCTGAGCCAAATTGTGTAAGAACGCTGTCCTGATGTGTTTTTCAGGTCCAGCAGAACATCCTGCTGCAGGCCAAGCAGTCCGCTCAGCCTCAGCCTCAGCCTCAACCTCAACCTCAGCCGCAAGCAACCAGTCAGTTCAGCTCCCAGCAAGATGTGCCTGTTGAAAAAGTGGTTCTTGCATCATCAGTCAGCACTGGTACACCTGCTCAGCTTCCCTCAGTGCTGCAGCCGACGTCAGTGCTCGTCAAAACTCCGGCTACAGGTTAGACGCAATGTGCTGTGTAATGCGATGATGAGAAACAGAAGGACCCTGAGCTCTCCGCGAAGCATTTCCCTTGTAATGATTTGTTTCCTCTTGTTTTAGCATCAAGTGACTTACAGGTATTCTCAGGAGCCCAAGGGCCAGCTGGAGCAATGGTGAATCAGACTGTCACTCCTGCCAGCCTTACCCAGCCTGCACAGGTGGGTAAAATCACAAAGCCTGGAAATAGGCCATTCATTGTGGTTATTATGGATTGTGTGCTAGCTGTTATCTACATTTTCCCACCATTCACTGCTGAAAGTATTTTGTCTTTGTGTCTAACCTTCCTGATTGTCCCCACAGGTTCAGCCAAAGCCAGGGGTGATCAGCTCAGTTGGAGGGATGACTCTGGGGAAAGGTGGGATGCAGATACAGGTGTTGGCTCAAATGCCTGCTCCTCAGCCCCCAGCTCCAGTACAAACTCAGGTAGAGGAATTGTCTCCGCATGTCAGTGAGGTATTTAAGCTTCAGGTTGAATCTGTCTGAATCATACGTTTGCTCACAATTACAGACAACAATGAAGATGCCTTTCAGTGCAGAGCCCAGCAAAGAAGCCAGGTATGTGCTGCATGCATGTTATAGTGACTTATTTTAACTGTCCCATAATGACATTTTTAAAAACATATTATGTCTTTATACACACTCTACTGCAGTATGCTAGAACAGCTGAGGAAACAGCAGGGTTCAGTGCTTCACCCAAACTACAGTGCTCCTTTCCACTCATTTGAGGACACACTGCACAGACTGCTGCCTTACCACCTCTACCAGGGAACTGCCAACTCTTCTCAAGACTATCAGAGAGGTAGCAAACTCTTTAATCTGAACTAGATACAAGATACAGTTACGTTCCTAATTTCACAATGTTCATGAACATCTTGGTTCTCTTGTGCACAGTGGATGATGAATTTGAGAAGGTCTCCTGCCATCTGCTTAAAAGAACCCAGGCCATGCTGGATAAATATCGCCACCTGCTCTTCACAGAGTCAAAAGTAAGTTTATAAACCAGCGTTCTCAGTATACGCCTTCTCGTCATCTTTTTTGTCTTGAATTGATCTTGAACTGATGGAATTTGGTGTTTGAACCTGAGCAGAGACTGGGCCCCTCGGCAGAGATGGTGATGATTGACCGGATGTTCATCCAGGAGGAGAAGGTCGCACTGAGTCAGGACAGGATTTTGGCCAAGGAGAGACCAGGTACTCCACCACTCTGTGGTCATTAATCAGTGTTTCCAACACATAGGCTTAAAGAATTAAAAGAAACATTATGTAGGCAAACAAAAGTGATTCAACTTGCTGTACCCCCGTCACAGGTACACAGACATTCGGTGGGAAACACTTTACATGGTTTTGTGATTGTCTTGAAAAAGATTAGGTGTATGCCAATGATGAATAATTCTCTATATTTCATTGCAGAGGAGTTTGTGGCAAACGTGCGCTTGTTGGAGAGTGTAGTTTCATCCCAAGAGAAATCATCTTCTGCTGAGCAGACCCCGGTGAGTGGAGGTGTAGCTGTTGCTGTCCCTGCTCCCGCACCTGCAGCTCCTGCCCCAGTGCCTCTTCCAAACGTCACCCCACACCCTCCTCCAGGACCTAATCCAGCTCCGGCTCCAGCTCCGGCTCCGGCTCCGGCTGCAGCTGCAGCTCCAGCTCCAGCTCCAGCTCCAGCTCCGGCACCTTCTACCACCCCTTCCACCACCCCTTTTCCTCCTACCAAACTAGTAATAAAGCAGGGTGGAGGTGGAGCCTCTGTGTCTTGGTCCAGCAGCTGTCCCCCTCCACCTCCAGCTGGAGCAAGCAGGGTGGTGCCCGAACCCACCAGCCAGAGCGCCTCCTTCAGTCGTGCTTCTGCAGCATCCTCCTCTTTCTCCTCTTCGTCCTCCAACGCGCAAGCTGCTGACGATGACGACGCTCTCCCGCAGAGAACCAGCAAACCGCCTATGAAGACTTACGAGGCTCGCAGGAGAATTGGCTTGAAGCTGAAGATCAAGCAAGATCAGACGGGGTTCAGTAAGGTAGTCCACAACACTGCCTTAGATCCAGTGCACACACCTCAACTTCAGCAGAGCAGCCAGTCCATATCTCAGCCTCAGGCACAGCCTCAGTTTGAAGCTGCTGTAACGCACCCAAAGTCCCACCCTTCACCAACTCCTCCTACTACAGTCATCAGAACTCAGTCCCCCGTATGTACTGTTTCTTCAGCCTCATCGGTCACCACGGCAACCACTCGGTGTAATCCGCCACCGAGAGGTAATGTTCCCCCCAGTGCAGCTCCATCTTCCTCTACCTCTTCCTCTCATAGTTGGTCATCATCCACCACCTCCTCTTCCTCCTCCTCCTCCACTCAAATGAATGGGACATTAGATCACCATGATGTAGGTGGGGTCAAACACAATTCTGCCTCCACTGCCACCCCCTCACAGACAACCTGCCGTCTCCCCCTTCGAAAAACCTACCGGGAAAACATTAGTCCCCGGGTCAGACCTGGTGTGCCAGGGGGAGGAGACGAAAGTTTGTCCTACCCCAGACCTACGCCCTCACCCCCCAGGCACGAGGCCTCATCTCCTCCCTCAGAGCGGACAGTGATAGCCAGTGTGAAGGTGGAGAAAAGAGGCAGGGAGGCCTCGCACGCTCACACAGAGTCGAGCCACGAAAGTGGCCGATTAGTGAGTGCAATGCAGGGGCTGGACGAAATGGACGAGGTGTTTAACCGCGGTATCAAAACCACACAACACCATCATCTCCCGCAGCTCCTCGACAGGGAAGGGGCAAAGGAGAGAGGGGAGGAGCACACAGACCAAGAGACAGATGTAAGTAAATACAAGCGGGCGAGTGGGAAAAATAGACATAGGGCAGGTGGAACATTCAGAATGGACCAGCACGCCCCTGGGCCTCCCTCTCCTGAGTCCTCCTTTACACGAGACTCTTTGCTTCCTGCCAAACGCTGTAAGTCAGACTCCCCCGACATGGATAACGCCAGCTTCTCAAGCGGCAGCCCTCCGGACGACTCTCTGAATGAGCACCTGCAGTGCGCCATCGACAGCATCCTGAACCTGCAGCAGGAGCCCTCTGCCCGCGGGCACCACATTAAAGGGGGCAACAGCAGGTCCCACCAACACCAAAGCCAGCGCCCAGGGGGCTCGGCAGCCTCATCCCACAGACCCTCAGTCCCACCTTCCTCCTCTGCTTCCTCGTCCTCCTCCTTGGCCCAGCACCCTCAGGTTGGTGGCCGCGGCCACAATGGCAGCCTGGTTCCCCAGACTCAAAGCAGATAACAGCCCCTCAGCCCCAGGCCGGACTGATAAGGGGGGACTAAGAGACAGATTTGGCGGCAGGGGAAGGGGGGGGCACTGTGAAAACATCAGTACATCACTGTACTACTCTGCCAAGCTGTGTTGGCTTTGTTTGTCCATTTGAATTGTCCAGACATTTCTTTGTCATTTACCGCCTGATGTAGACCCTGAAACTGTGGTCAAAGGTGAAATGTGTCTTTGAGAAGTGCAGACTTGAAGGTTCCTGGCATTTTGTATGTCAGCCAAGCTCGAGAAACACGATAAAATTGTCAGAGGTTGTTGTTCTCGAATTTCTTTCTCTCTCTTTTTTTTTTTTTTCACTTTTGCTCTTTTCTCTTTCTCATTTGGTGTTCATACATTCCTATAGTGTGGCCTGAGCACCAGTCTCTGTCCACAGCAGTTTAAACGGTGTCCCTAATGAGCATCAGGCAGCTCAGTTAAACAGTTAAAGTCAACAACATTATTCAGCTTGGTTGCCAGAAACTGAGAGCAGAAGAGAATACAACCAGGGTCATACTGTAAGACATTATGAAACACATGCTAGGTCTTCCTTTACCAACGAAATTTGATTCTCTTATCACAAAGAAATTCTTAAAACGATAGTCCACCTTTCTTGTTACGAGTTAATTTCTTTAGATATCAAATAAACCTGAAGGCTCAGTTTCCCTGCTCACAACACAACTGCTGCTTTACACTTCATATCGTGCATTTTCAAGTAAATCATGTTCAGAAAATGATTTTAGAACAATATTGTTGTTTTCCTTTCGACTGCTCTTGGGTACTGTCAAGATGTAAATGAAATATTTAAGGAAATTCAGTTCTGATGTCAGATGATTCTCCAGGTTCTTGTTTGTAGAGCGCGCACACACACACACACACACACACACCTGCCCTTCTGTCGCTCATGATGCCATGTTAGGACTTTATGCATTTCGGTCAGCAGGGGGCAGGCCAGTTTTAACTGTTGATTTTCTGTGTTCTCCCGTCTGTTCGTGTCCTCTCTCTCTCTGCCACTGTATCTCTTCCTCCCATGTGTGTTTTCTTTGTGTTTTTTTTTTTTTTTTAAGCCTGGTGGACAATTCAAACACAAACAGAGCACAAGCGTTGAAATGGAAAAAAAGGAACAATAATAATGTACAAAAAGACCGTAAGAGAATTTGAAGTATAGTATTACAGATTAATTTTGTATTGTATTTATTGTGTATAATGACACTTTTTAAAAAGAAATGTACATTTAGTAAAACTGTAAATTAAACCTTGCTTCTTTTATGAAACATCGCAGGCCCTCCAGTCATTTGTCCAGCGGTTTAAGCTGTGTTTGCAGATCGTCAGGGTACATTCCTTTGGATGACTAATGATGACATGAGTAGCGCTGTATGATAGTCAGGAGGGGATGGTGGTAATAAAAGGCAGTGATAAAGTGCGTTCCCTATCAGACAGCCAGCAGAGGGGGGTGTGGAAGTGGAAAAAAAGTGGAGCTGGTTCATAGGCTTCATCGCCTGGAAGGTTCACAGAGTTTGGGAGGAGCAAGAGAGAGTTTAGAATAACGAGGGGAAAAAACTGTCACATCTGTAAACCCTTGACATGTTACAGTAGGTGAAGTGGGAAAGACAAACAATAGAAAAAAACACGGAGGAGGGTGCAGCAGGATCATTCAAAATATGCAAAGTAGACTGAAGTTATGTCATGTTTTAAAAACAAACTAAAAAAAAAAACCGACTCCACCCAAATTATTTATTCACAACCTCCCTCCTCCAGGTCCACGCCCTCCGACCACAGCTCATCCCTGCCCTGAGCAGTTGTTAGTGCTGCCCATAGTATTGCCAGGCATCCCTGAAAGAGGAGGTGCATTAAACTTGGGAGAAGCGAGCAACTGGAGAGAAAAGTTAGCCTCGGTGTGGTGTGTAT